>PVIU01026705.1:0-21580 GCA_004026605.1 Ondatra zibethicus | reverse complement strand
GAACACAGAAGTCAGAACTGCAAGGGATTCGTCCACCCATTGAGATGGTGTGCCCGATCTAGTGGGAGCTCACCAAGGCCAGCTGGACTGGGACTGAACGAGCATGTGATCGAAACAGACTCTCTGAATATGACTGACAATGGGGACTGACTGAGAAGCCAATGATAATGGCACTGGGATTTGATTCTACTGCATGTACCGGCTTTTTGGGATCCTAGTCAGTTTGGATTCACACCTTCCTAGGCCTGGATGGAGGCAAGAGGGCCTCGGGCTTCCCACAGGGCAGGGTAACCTGCCCTCTCTTAGGACTGGAGGGGAAAAAGGGAGGGGGAGTGGGGGAGCGGGAGGGAAATGGGAGGAGCAGAGGAGGTGGAAATTTTGAATGGTACTATTTATAATGCAATAATAAAAAATTAAATGTGAAAAATAAATAAATAAAATACTGGATCAATTACATTTGTGATCTAAATACTGGATCAATTACATTTGTGATCTAAATGTTATAAAAAGAAAAGGACAAGTGGTGACCAAAAAGAACAAAAAACCTTTTGTCACATGTCTGTGTCCTTCAGTCCCAACACTGCTCAGGCGCCCACACCCTGGCCCCCGTCTCTTGACCAGTGTCCCATTTTCAGCACCTTCCAGACTGTTCTTCAGGTGATCAAGGGCCAGCGGCTGTGGGCCTGAGAACTTCTGCAGCCATGTCTATACCTTCTTCAGCCCCTCAAAGCCCCCGTGACTCCTTGTACCATGTGTCAGTGCTGTCCCTCTAGGTATCTGGGGGTCAGTGTTACCAGAGAGGATTTCCTTCTTAGCTATTTCCTCGAGGCTACAAGAAAGCAGGGTGTGGGTTCATACACTCACACTGCTGTTTGCATCGTTAAGGGAAAAGCTCCTTCCCACCCAATGGGCTTCCATGCCTGAGTGTGACCTGCCAGTTGTATCACTAAGATACAGGGATGAAGGTCAGGAGAAGCAGATTTTGGGGATTTGGGGATCTGAATGCTCAGTGGGTAAAATGCTTGCTGTACAGACATGAGAACCTCAGATCAGATGTCCAGCACTGGCATAAAAATGCCGGCTTAAGAGCGCATGGGCAGAATCCCAGCACTGTGGAGTTGAGACAAGAAGATTCTTGAGGCTTGGCCAAATCGGTGAATTCATGTTCAATGAGAGACCCTGTCTTAAACACAGAAGGTAGAGATAGAATGAAGAAGGTACCCAACATTGATCTATTACCTCCACACACATGAGCACACAGACACACACACACATACCACATGAAGTTAAGGGAAGCAAATGACATCCAACACAGAACAACAAATGAGAACACCCCACACCCCAAACAGAGGACCCCAACCAGCTCAAATCAGAAAACAACATAAAAGAAAGGAAGGAAGAAAGAACACAAGATTCTATGGCTTAAATCTGTCACTCGGGCATGATAGGTGTTTCTAGATCAGCTTAGCACTGCACACCAGCCTCTTCCAGGGGGAAACGTGAGGACAGAGTCCAAAGGACCAAGGGTAGACCTTAAGCTTCACAATTTCTGGTGTGTGTTATCAGTTCCTGCTTGTAGCAGTTCATACTTCTAGGCTCCCTGGTGAGAATAAGATAACAGTATCAGTATATGGCCCCGTGTTGTACTCGGAATATTTGTCTAGCAATACACAAGATATTGCAGAGAATATTCTGCATTATTTCAACTCATTCTAATCCTTGTACTGAAATGCAGATTAGCATCATCTCAGGCTCCCACACCAACATTTCCAGTAATTTCTAGTGAAGTGAGTGGGTCGTCTTTGAGCAACTTCACTTAGCTTTCTTCCATCAAATCAGAATCTTTTATCTTGCAGTATGACTCTAGAGTTGGGGGGGCGTGGGGTGTACATATGTGTGTGTGAGACAGAGGACAGCCTCTGGTGCTGTTCCCCAGACCCTGGCTATTACTTTTTTGAGATGAGGTCTCTCACTGACCTGGAACTCATCAAGTAGACTGAGCTGGCTGGACACGAAGCTTCAGGGATCTTCCTGTCTTCGCCCCAGTGCTGGGATCAAATGACATTTTTGAATAGGTTTTGAGGCCCATTAGAAGTCAGATTCTCATGTTGGCAAGACAAGGGCTTTACCAACTACTGATGCCTCTCCCCAGCCCCATCGTTTTTTTTTGTTTTGTTTTGTTTTTGTTTTTTCCCCAAGGAATCCATCTCTGAGTGAAGACAGTGAAATTGTCCTGGTTTCGTTCTGTCACTGTGATCAGATACTCTGATCAAAAGCAACTCAAAGGAAGAAAGAGCTGATGCAGCATACACTTCAGTCAGTCACTGAGGGGCATTGGGGAAGAAAATCAAGCTTCAGGAACTTGAAGCAGAAACCGTGGAGGCTCACTTGCAGGCTCTTGCTGGTTACCTTTCTTATCTAATCTTGGGACCACTGTCGCCACAGGGGACTGAGCCCACCTGTATCAATCACCAACCCAGATAGTCCCCCACAAACATGCTCACAGGCCATACTCATCTAGGAAATTCCTCCACATAGGCTTTCCTCGCAGATGACTCTGGGCTGTGTGAAGTTGACAAGTAAAACCAACCGGGACATCACCCAACAAATATTTGTTTAGTGAATAAACATGGAAGTTTATCTACACGTGAATTAATAGCTAGTACATTTTCTCCCTTGGTTCGCTGTTCATCCTGCAGTTTCTTGGTTTCCTCCAGTTCCATCTTTGTCCACACATCTTCCACTTGTTTGTGCTCACTTCGCAGCAGGAGATGGATGCCCCTGAACACGCCAAGTGTTCTGTGCCCAGGCTTTTGTCTCTCTCCTGGAATGCCCTTCCTGTCTCCTTTATCATGTCCCAAATCATCCGTTGCTGCTCAGTCTAAATACCGTGTCTACCCCATTGGATTTCCAACGTCATCTCCTCAATTGATATTAATTGCTTGCCCCATTGTAGTTCCTAGCTATTTCTATTACAGAAATTACAGTGCCAACCTGCAGTGATTTATCTTATGGGTGTGTTTTCCGGAGCCTAGTGAATTTTAACCCAGATGGCATTGCAGAACCACTCGCAAATGTGTATGTGAGAGTCCTCTCTTCCATTAGTGTTGGTTACCAGGAAAAAGACTCATCAAACGTTAAACTGATTACCAGAGGGAGCGACGACTATTATTGAGGATTAGGTTATAAAAAGCATTACAGCGCTTTGAGGACATGAGCTATTAGGATCATAAATATCTGTCAAATATTCCTTGCAAAGCAGGCTAAATGACTTGAGCGATTAGCATATCTATAAGGCAGAGTAAATATATTCTGAATCAGAGTATTTTATTCAATCAAGACTATAGTCGCAATCATTTGAAGTCCTTTGCTTAAGCTTCCTGGTCCTTAAATCAGAGGGTGCATTTCCCTCAGCATTGTGTCCGGAACCTAGCATGGTGATGGGCTGCAGGAGACACTCAGTACTGCCTATTGACCGAACTGGATTGATTGTATTTCTACCTGTCTCTAGCAAATTATTATGTTTAATAGTAGAAAATGGAGCTTATAAAGCATAAAACACTGGAAGGGTGGGATTGCCAGCAGCCGTTCCAACCTGGAAAGGCAGAACAGCCTTCCTAATGGCCACCGGAAGACCGCCACATAATGCCCCTGCACCAAGGAGGAATGCGCCTAAACTTCTGAAAGCTCAGGCTGGATTGAATTGTAAACTGAATGGATGGGGATGGGAAGTGTGTGGACCTGAGTGCCCTGGCTACTTTTTGTGCTGCTTGTCACAATAGTCTCATGAAGTGTCAAGTTGACTACCACAGAACACCATGGCTATTGATCAGGTTATAGAAAGCATTACAGCATTTTGAGAATATAAGCTGTTAGGACTATAAATTCCTGTCAAATATTTCATGGGATGCAGGAAAAAATGGGCTATCAATGTATTTTAACAAGCAATGAAAGAGGATTTTATTGTCTTGAAATTTTTATACTGATTAGTGTGCCATTCACAGGTACAATTAGTATTAGGTCAGTGCAGCACACACGTGCACACACATGCACGCACACTTTTGACTGAGAATAACATATGAACTCTTCTGTCTTTTTCTGTTCTCTTTTCCCTCACAACTCTTTATTTTTTCTAAGCTATTATTCAAAAGTTGAATTTTGCAAGAGCAGCTTACCTCACCTCCAATACCAATTAGTTCTTTCGAACATTGTAGGCTCAGGAGAATGTGGGTGGAATTGTGGGGATCTAGAATGAAACCGAAGTCAATGTGAGTACAGCTTGCAAACAGAGAGAGAGGCTGGACAGAGCAGACCGAGGTGGAACAAGATGCAGCCAAAAGTGATGGATCATGAGCTAAATAAACTTCTTTCCTTTATAAATTATCTAGTCTGTTGTCTTCAGTTATAGCAACCGAAAATGGACCAAAACAAATACCTTATAAGGTGGTTGTAATGGTTAAATGAGACAGTGTACTTGTGAAATGTGCCTAGCATTCAGTCAGTCCTGAGCAACCCACAGCCACAGATCGTGGGATAGCTGCATTCCTGCTACGATCAGCATCCCGCACTGGCTGTGTAATGAATGTGGGGCAACACCTTGGATGGATGGCCAGCAATTTCCATCTTTTCCTAGTCACTTCAGGCCCTTCTCTGTCTCTTAAGAAACAGAACCTTCAGTTTCTCTGATTTTCTGACTGTTGTCAGCAGTCAACAGAGTCTTCAGAGTGAGCTGGCTGCGAAACAGCACTGTCTTTCAATACAGTTTTCACATGCTGCCTTCAACTCCTGACAGGTGAGTGGCGTCCCAATCAAGAGCCATTGTCCCCCTCCAGCCCCATTGAAATCGCACCAGAATGCTTCTCCTGGGCTGATAGACTCCAGAGCCGTGGAGGAGTGTGTTTTGGGGGGGGGGCATTCAATGCCAGGCAGTCTCACGGCAGTGACAGGAACTTCTCTACGTATGAAAGGAAGGTGCTGCTCAGAGAACTGGTCTTTGTTGAGATGCCGAGAGTGCTGTGAATAGCACAGTGATTGCATTCTCCAGGTTTCAGAGAGTCAGAGGGAGGGGCGGAAACACACGAGGTAGAAGGGCTCCATTCACGTGGGACAACAGTGCACACATCTGCACGCACCTGGAGTGAAGTGCTCTTGGGCCATCTAACTGCTGGTCAGCCAGACTACCAACTAGTGAGCTCCTGGTTCAGTGAGAGACACTGCTCCAAAAGATAAGATGGCAAGATGGCCAGATGGCTCAGTGGATTAAAGTACTTGCTGTCAAGCCTAATGACCTAAGTTCAGTCTCAGGGACCCACACTGTGAAAGGGGAGAATCAATTCCTTCAAGCTGTCCTCTGACGTTCATAAGTGTATGCTTGTGTGCATACACACTCATCCACAAATAATGAATGAATGAATAGATATGCACATGTAATAAAGAATACATAGGTGAAGGGTAATGGTGGAAGAAACCCAACATCAGCTTCAAACAGTCATGTGCACACAAATACTGATACAAACACGTGTGCACACACACGCATGCGAATAAAAAAAATACAGAAATAAAACAAAAGAAAGCAAAAAAAAGCCCTGGTTCTTTTAAAAAGAAAATGTTCGTGGTGGGGGAATGTTACCCTCCAATCTGAACTTCATTTGCAGCTTTAATGGTGGCGATGGGCCACACAGGTAGCAGTGTCCAAAGTGTCCCTAGTCATTCACTCACTTGGTGTCCACAGTGGTCCTGTGCATTGAGCATACTGTTTTTATTCCTGTCTGTAGAAGAGAAGGCTAAGATTATGTGATTGGTCTAAAGTCAGTTAGTAAGCGACCATGCAGAGCAAGGGTAATATTGTGGGGAGGTCCTGAACCCACACTGTTTAAAGAAGGATGTACCTTCGGGTTTAGGCAAGTGAATCTTAGGGAATAAGGCGGGTGAGTCTCACTTGGTTCGTTTATATCCTATCCCTAAAACTGGGATTTAAACCAGTGTGTGTATATGTGTGTGTGTATGTGTGTGTTATGTGTGTGTGGTGTGTATGTATGTGTGTGTGTGTTCTTAGTCAAGGTTCCTATTGCTGTGAAGAGACATCGTGTCCACGGCAACTCTTACACATGAAAACATTTAGTTGAGGCTGGCTTATGGTTTCAGAGTTTTAGCCCATGATCATCAGTATGGGAAGCATGGTGGTGAGCAGGCAGACATGGACCTGAGAGTTCTACATCTTGATCTGTAGGCAGCTGAAGGTGTCTGTGCACCACACTGGACATAGCTTGAGCATATGAGACCTCAAAGCCTGCCCCTCAGTGACACACTTCCTTCAACAAGGCCACACCCCTATCCCAACAAAGCCACACCTCCTAACAGTGTCATTCCCTAGGGAGGCCATTTTCTTTCAAACCACCAGAATATATAAAACCTACTGAGTCAATTTAGTGCTGCTTACATATATTTGTGCTCAGGGATGAGCATTTGTGATTGATCTA
Organism: Ondatra zibethicus; assembly: GCA_004026605.1. Taxonomy (NCBI): domain Eukaryota; kingdom Metazoa; phylum Chordata; class Mammalia; order Rodentia; family Cricetidae; genus Ondatra; species Ondatra zibethicus. The sequence continues at coordinate 15,101 of PVIU01026705.1, read as the reverse complement.
TCATCAGGGGTTCTTCCCTGGGAGAACTGACTCTCTCAGAGTCACTGAGCTGCCTGAAGCTCTTCATCTAGTGGTGGGGACTTGTGAGACTGCCCCTGCGCACGCTGGCATGTCAGCCGGTGTTGCCATTATGCAAGACTTGTTTACACAATCATGTTGCTGAGATTTCATGGGTACAGCTTCCCTGTAGGGTCTAGAAGACACTATATTGCGGCAGGTATCCTGGTCCTTTAGCTCTTTTTTTTTTCATTTTTGGTGTATTTATTTTACCATTTATTCATTCATGATCCTGTGGGCAAACACAGAGGAAGTTATATTTTTATACATTTATTTTTTCTTGTTTTTATTGAACTATATTTTTTCTCCTTTCCCTTCCCTTCCTCCCTTCTCCTCTTCTACCCTCTCCTACAATCTCCATGCTCCCAATTTACTCAGGCAATCTCGTCTTTTTTGTATTCCCCATGTAGATTTTGCCTTCTGTTTGATATTCCTGAGTCATAGCATTAGTGGTTACATTTAGATATGTCATTTGGGGCTGGGCACCCCATAGTCTCTTATTCTCTTTATTTTGACCAGCATGGATTTCTGTAATGACCTCCATCTGCTGAAAAAAAAAAAGCTTCTTTGATGGGGGTGAGAGCTACACTTGTCTGTAGGTATAGGAATAAGTGTTTAGAACAAAGCTGGAAATGATATTGGATTAGGAGCATGGCAGTAGTAGGTTCTCTGGAGAGCATGTTTTGAACGGTGGTGATTCATACTCTAGACACCGTGTTCCCAGCCCATGTCGTCAAGCCTGCACATTCTGCTCGTGTAATTCAGACACCTCCGTACTGTTTGGCTTGCTAATTCTATTATGAGACATCTATCTCAGAGAAATAATCAGTTACAGAAAATGATTTTTTTGCACAAGGTGGTCATCATGACATCATTTTATAATGGTGCAAAATTTGGGAACAGACTCATTTCCAACACTGGGGGATGGTTCAACATGGTGTTATGCTCCCATAATAACATACAAAATTGGGCTGAGAAACTAGCTCAGCCAGGAGAGTGCTTGGCATACAAGCATGATGGACCCAAGTTTGGATTCCTAGCATTCACACAAAAAAGCCAAGTGTGGTGACAGGCTCCTATAATCTCAGGAGGATTTCTGGAGCTCATTGTTCAAGTGGCTAGGTGAATGGGTGATCTCAAAACTCAGTTAGAGACTCTGTTTCAAAATGTAAGGCAGGGAGCAATTGAGGAAGAGACCCAGATTATTTGACCTCTGGCCTCTATGTGTACTAGCATACAAATAAGTACACATGAACACACACACATGCACACACATGCTCACACACTATACTGGTTCATTCTACATCAATTTGACACAAGCTACAGTCATTAGAGATGAGGGAAACTCAGTTGAGAAAATGCCTTTATAAGATCAGAGTTTATGCAAGGCTATAAGGCATTTTCTTAATTAGTGATTGATCAGGAGGGCATTAGTCCATTGGTGGCGGTGGTCCTGGGTTCTCTAAGAATAGAGACTGAGTGCTGTAGGAATTCCTACTGCCAGTAGCCTTTAAGTTACCCACCTACTTAAAGGCCACTACTGGTGTGCGTGGCCTCTCATATTATAAAAGCCAATGTAAAGCATGTGGTTGCCCTCTCTTCCATCTGCAGGATTCAGTTCCTGTTCCCCGTCCATGAAGAGGACTGTGATCTGTGAGTCTACCCCTAAATAAATAACCCTTTATTATACTCAATTCTGAGCTAGTGTGGGATTCCTTTTTAGCATCCTGTCTTCAACTGAGCAAGTCATGAGGAACAAGCCAGTAAGCAGCACTCCCCCACAATCTTTGCACCAGCTCCTGTCTCCAGGTTCTTGTCCTGCTTGAGTTCCTGTCCTGACTTCCTCCAATGATGAACAACAACGCAGAAATGTAAAGCCAAATGAACATGCACACACACACACACACACAAACACACACACACACACACACACACACACTCTTCCTGATGTGTTGTTAGGGGATAAAGAAAGGCTGGTAACTAAACTGAGCATATAATTTATACCTTTCATTGTAATAGCAGAAAGATTAGCAGGTGATACACAGGACATGGACCATCTTAAAGAGCAATGTTTCTTAGCTGGGATGATTTTGTCCCCAGTAGCAGAACTTTCTCCAGAAGACTGGACAACATCTGGAGCCAGTCTAGAAGTCAGGAATGGTGAGCGCTGCTGCTGGCATCTAGTAGGCAGAGACCAGTGACCCCCTTTGTGCTGCACTTTGCAGAAACGGCCTGGTCTCCTGCATGTTGGTCCTGTGAAACGAGAAGCCCTGGTCTCCATCACAAGCCATTGTGATTTTCCCCACCATTTTCTCAGCAGTCCCAAATGTTTATTGATTTTTTAAATTAAATTAAATTTTTACTGAAAAAATTTCATAAAATGTACTCTGATCACTGTTTCCCTGCCCCAACTCCTCCCAGATCCTCCTCACCTGTCCACTCATCCAATCCATGCCATTTCTCTCTCTCTCTCTCTCACCTTATAAAACAAACAGACGGATGAACAAACAAGCAAAAAACAAACCAGAATATTGAAAAGAAAAAATACAAGAAACACAGACACACCCAAACCCATGAAAAACAAAATCAGAAAGCGTACTATATAAGTAAAAGACCAATAAGAAAATATATGCCCAAACCAAGAAACATGAGACTACAAAGTCTACAAAAAATACCATGGAGTTCTTTTACATTGGCCATCTACTTCTGGGCACGGGACCTGTTGTGAAGTGTGGTTAATCAAGCCAGTGAGACTCCGCTGGAGAGAACAAATTTTTCTCATGCAAGAGTGTGTCAATTGCAGATAACTTCTTGATTAGGGAGTGGAGATCAGGCCCGCTTCCCATCTGACTTGAACACGTGCAGGCTCTGGGCATGCTACCACAGTCGCTATGAGTTCATATGTGCATCCTGTTGTGCCTGGACGACACTGTTTCCTTGGTGTCTTCCATCTCCTCTGGGCTCTTACAGTCTTTCTGCCTCCTCTTCTTCATAACTCACCAAGCCCTGAAGGGAGGGTTTTGATGACAACATCCCATTTCAGACTGTTACAAAATCTCCCATTCTGCACACTCTCCAGTTGTGGGTCTCTGTGTTAGTTACCATATCTTGCAAGAAGAATCTTTTCTGGTGATGGCTGAGCAAGGAACTGATCTATGGGCATAGCAGAATGTTGGTAGGAATCAGTTTATTGCTATGTTCCTTTAGCAGAAGAGTAGTATTTGCTTTTCCCCTAAGCCCATGGCCTGGCCAGTCTCAGATTCTTAGCCACCTAAGCAGTGTCGGGCACGGATTCCATCTCATGGAGTGGGCCTTAATTTCAATAAGATAATGGTTACCCCCACAGCTCCTGTGCCACCGTTGCATCCACTGTATCTTGCAGGCAGGTCACCTTCCTAGATCACAGGGTGTATAGCTGAGCTGTTGGCTACCTTTCCTCCTTTGGTAGCATGCAGAATACCTTCCAGTAACATGAACAGTAAGGGTGAAACTCTACTTAGGCACCAACTTTATTGCTCCGTGTTCAGTGATATGTGTGAGTGCTGTCTTCAGGGCTTTCCCATCCATTTGTGGAGAGTGGCCAACAGTCTTGGGAATAGCCTGGGATGTTTTTAGGTTTCTATGGGTTCCATTTGACTTGATTAGATGTAACTGTTTCCTGGAACTAGATGATTCAGTTGGTGGCAGAAGATGTCTATCTGGGGCATTCTCTCCCCCAACACTAAATGTTTATTTTTAACAACAAATATGTACATTTTTATTATTAGAATAGTACATGTGAGTGATATATGATGTATATGTATATTAAAGAATCCTCCAGAATGCCAAGTCTCAAAGAACTCTTTTAATAAGTAGGCTGTGAAAACTCTTAGATGGGGCACTATGTCCTGGTTTAAGAAGCAGATCCCACCACCATGCCAACTTTGTGTTCTGTAGAGGTTAATCTTCCAGCAGATAGTGTCTTACACAGATAAAATAAATCATTTACTACTTGGGCAGTGTATTGTTTTCTTAGATGCCTTTCCTCCTCCCTCTCCTCTTTTTTTTTGTCTCTTTCATCCTCTCTTCTTCATCCTCCTTTCTCTCTTTTCCTCCTTCCCTTTCTCCTTTCCTTTCCTCCCCTTCTGCTCCTTCTTTTCTCCTCTTTTTCCTCCTTCTCCCCTCTCCTTTTCATTCCTCCCATTTTCTCCCCCCTCCACTTCTTTCTCATTTTTTTCTTCTCTTGTCCTCTTCTTCCTATACCCATTCTTCTCTCTTTCCTCTTTTTACTCCATCCCCTCCACTCTAATTCTTCTATTTCTTCTTCCTCTTTCTATCTATCCTCTATCTATCTATCTATCTATCTATCTATCTATCTATCTATCTATCTATCTATCTATCTTCCTCCTGCATACCAGGCCTGCTCTCTATTCTTACCTCATTAAAAAATATTTCTGTTGTTCCTTCCTGGGTCTTGTCATGTACAAGTAGCATAATGCCAAGGATTTTGTGCTCATATCTGAAGATACCTGTGCTGGGTAGTTTTCTACCAACTTGGCCCAAGCTAGAGTCATTTTGGAAGAGGAAAACTTAATTGAGAAAATGCCTTCATGCAATTGTCCTTTGGGAAAGCTCATGGTGCGTTTTCTTGACAGATGGTTGGTGTGGGAATTCCTAGAACTCTGTGGGCTGTGCCACACTAGGTTGGGGGTACTGGGTTCTATAAGAAAGCAGAATGATTAAGTCATAGTGGCACTCCTCTGTGCCAGCCTTTACTTCCAGATTCCTGACCTGTCTGAGTTCCTGTCCTGACATCCCTCATTAATGGACTGTGATGTGGACCTAAGCTGAAATAAACCCTTTCCTCCTCAAGGTGCTTTTGATGATGGTGTTTATCACAGAAATAGAAACCCTGGCTAAGATGTTTCTGTGCCTGCTCTCCTGGGGCTATGGTGTCGGAGGTCCTTCTGTTTATGTGTTGCTTTCATTGGTTAATGAATAAAGAAACTGCCTTGGCCTGTTGATAGGGCAGAATTTAGGTAGGCAGGGAAAACTAAATGGCATGCTGGGAGAAAGGAGGCAGGGAGAGAGAAAAGCCATGGAGCCTCCAGAGTCAGACATGCTGAATCTTTCCTGGTAAGCCACTGCCACATGGTGATATACAGATTAATAGAAATGTGTTAAATTAAGATGTAAGAATTAGCCAATAAGAAACTAGAGCTAATAGGCCAAGCAGTGATTTAATTAATACAGTTTCTGTGTGGTTATTTCAGGGCTAAGCTAGCCAAGCGACAGCAAGCAGCCCTCTCCTTGCAACATATGCCCTTGTCTGAACTCTTTAAACTGTATAGTCTCCTGGCCTCCAGAATTGTAAGATAGCAAATCTGCACTGTTTAAAGCTACTAACTTGTAGGAATTTGCTGAAGCAGCCTAAGGAGCTGGACCCTATAGAATGTAAGGTGGTCCCCTTACTGATGCCACCTCCCCACAGTTCTCTTTACCTTTCCATTCGTTTAGCTTTCTCTAGTCTCTGCAAGGGAACTCACCTGCCATTCCCAGGACGCGAGCTCCTCCAGGCCTTTGTGTCATTCTTTGTCCCTAACATTCCACTTACTGCGCTCGTCTCAAGCTCCCAGAAGGGAAGGGGGGGCTGCAGAAGAGTGTCTGCCACTCATAGCACAAACAAGCTGAGGCCTGCGAAAGACACAGTAGATCCCTCCACACATTTCAAGCTTAGAAAGTAGACCCTGATAGGCAAATCTCATAGCCCCAATTTGGACATATTTGAGTGGGATGCCAGAAAGCAGGTTGTGGGATCAATAGGGGGTTTCTCAGCTCTGTAGATCAATACCACCTTCAATGATTAATCTCAGCTGCCAACGTGATGAGACCTAGAACCATGTGGGAGACCTCCGAGGGCATGCCTGTGGGGGATTCTCTGCAATAGGTATGTTGAAGTGAGAGTCATCTACTATAGGTAGCACCATTCCTGGCACTGAGACCTTGGATTAAATAGAGACGAGGAAGTAAGCTGAGAGCTGGCCATCTACCTCTACTTCCTGACTGGATGTGAAGAGCTGCCTCAAGCCCTTGCAGCCATGACTTTCCATCATGATGACCGTACCCTGGGACTGTAACTCAAAATAAAGTTTCCTTAAATGCTTTTGTCAGAGTGTTTTGTCACGGCAACAGGAAAAATAACTGGGTTGCTAGTTTTATGTCAACTTGACACACGCTATAGTCATCTGAAAGGAGGGAACCTTAATTAAGAAAATGCCTCCTGAAGATTGGTCTGTAGGTAAGCCTATAGAGCATGTTCCTTATCAGTGATTGATATGGAAAGGCCCATCTCACTGGGGATGGTGCCACCCCTGGCATGGTAGTCCTGTGTTCTATAAGAAAGCAGCCTGAGCAAGCCGTGAGGAGCAAGCCAGCGAGCAGCACTCCTCCATGGCCTCTGCATCCACTCTTGCTTCCAGGTTCCTACCCAGTTTGACCTCCTTCTTTGTGTTCCCTCAGTGGAATATGATTCAGGATATGTTAACCAAATAAACCCTTCCCCCTCTCCAACTTGTTTTTGATTATCGTGTGTCATCACCACAATAAGAAATAACCCTAACTGAGACAGTAACTAAGGCACCATGGGAGATGTAAAAAAACACACAGATGCAGAAAGATGGCCAACAGGGACATTTCCCAAGAGCATAGCTTTTTTATGCTCCTCCAAGGTCCTCAGGATTTACTATTTAGCATGCTATGCATTTGCTGTTGAAATCTAACATTCACCTAAAGAATCAGGATTGCAATCAGCCAGTTTCCACTCACCTGTGGCAGTGGCAGCTCCAGCATACAAAACAGGCCTCCATGGTGGTCAAACAGAATGGCGCTAGCTAGCAGTTTGCACATCTACTCTGCCTCAACAAAGACAGGGTGGCCCCCTCCTCTGTCTACATGCATGGGTTGCTGGGCACCACTTGGTCTGATTTTTGGCTGGGCACATTGCCAGATAAGCTAAGCTTTTTCATCTTCTAACAATGCCACTAGTGTGACTTGTTAATATTGTCAGGGTTTCTGCTGCCATTGACCTGGGTCTGTAGAAATGGCAATGATAGTGGGCACTAAGGACACAAGTCAAGCTTGGTAGGCAGTTCTCTGTGTGTTGCCTGTACTGGCTCTGTTTCAGCAGGGTTGTATTTTCAGGGCAGCTCTCTTGCTGTTTGTCAAAGGGCTTGCTCACTCTGCTCTAGCCCAGCCAGCTTCCTCCTCCATATGTGGAAGTGCCCATTCTTGTCTCTCCACTCACTTCATCCCCAGGGTTCTTCTTTAAGCCAACATCAAGGGTGGCACAGCACAACAGAACCATGGCCATATTGGCAACAGGGAGGCGATAGAGTCCAGACATTCTGCTGGCATTCCAAGTCTGCTTGAATTGCAGACTGGGCGGCCTCAGGGCAGCATTTTAAGAGAACCCTTTAATGTGACAACCCCAAGGCATTCCTAATCCACCTGCCTCTCAGGAACCAGTCTTGTATCTTTGCTGTGTGGCGCTCCAGTCACCTCCGTGTGGAGTCTTATCAGAGACCATTATGTTTTCAATGTGCTCCTCCGGATGAATCTAGCTTCTAGGATTTCTTCTCCTTGATTACTCCTTGTTATACATTTGGCCTATTGTTTCTAGGCAATTACTGATTGTAAGTGGATTCATTTAGGAAGCAATTGTTCAGGTATAGCTGGAGGTGCGGGGTGGAGAGCAGCCTGAATTTTCTGATATGCTACCCCAGGACTTTCTAATCAGGACTTTGGCAGTGGGGGAGGGAGGTCACATTTTGCGCTCTCTTTTAATAATGCCTATTAGGTTTAACAAAGCTTGTGTGGGCTGACCCCTCCACATTCTTTCCCTCTATCATCTTTTTGATAAATTGACTTTTTGGGAGAGTTGATGGGATTTCCCTCAGCCCCACACTCCTCCCCACAAGTCGTGTGTCTTCATTTCCTGTTTTAGAGAAAGGTTGAAAAAGATTGCACTGGGCCTGTTAGCCAGATTGCCAGTTTGTTTTAAACTCCTTGGTGCAATCTTCAAGCATTTATTTTGTTCTCCTTAATTGTCCCCTAATGTTAATCTATTCAGACAAGCCCATTTTATGGATTATAGAACAGAGATAAAAGAAATTCATTATTGTAGAGAATAAGCAAGTATGTGTGTTCAATACTCACCTTAAAAAATCTTGATTTGAATATAAAGTTCAGAAATCCTTAGCTTTGTAGGCTTATGTGCACACCAGAGCCTCAGAGATGATTTTCACTGCCTTTGGATGAGTGATAGGCAATTTGTAGTCGATTGTGCCTTGACAATGTCGCTCCGGAAGTCTTATTAGCAAACAAAATAAAGATTTGTGTCTCACATCAGCTACTGTCAGTGTACGATGATTCTTGAACACATCACAATTTAAGAGATTGTTTTAAAATCGGAGTGGTTTTCATTTGAAATCTAGCTGCCGCTTCATCTCTCTATTCGCCTTTTAGTCTTAATAATTGGAAGCAAAATGTGTGCTTGCTTGTCATAGTCTCCTCACCTGCCCCCAGTGATCTTCCCCCACTGGTTCTGGGCCATCGTCACTCCGTGGCAGCTCATCTCTAAGGTCAACTCTGAACTTCTATAGCCAAGTTCAACCTTGCAGCTTGCCAGACCTCCAGTCTGTAACTCCTGATCTGATCTCCTTTGCTGGACATGGACAGGCTTACTCTTTCAGTTTATTATCTGAAATCTCCCCTTCCTTCCTTCCCTGCTGAGCAAGCCCATCTGCTAGTAAAGTCTCGGGAGGATTTTGTTCCAGCGCCTTTGAAATCCATCACATAGCTCCTCTCTTCTCTATTAGATGCCGCTTTCCTCTACTTACTGGCTCATCCCCGACCAACCTAAGATCCAAGGAAATGAAAATAGAAGAGGGGCTGTGAGGATCAAAGAAATGGTCCAAAGGAAGAAAGGAGAGAACAAGAATTGGTAATGGGAGAGGAGGAAATCAAAATATAGCACATTCTCTCCTGTACTCAGAAGCTAGATTTAAATGCCTAGATACATGTGTAGATATCTCTAAAGCAGAAAGGGGTGTCTGAGGAAGTAAGGGAGGCTGAAAGTGGAGGGGTTGGGAGGCCATGAGGTGAACATGAGCAAAGTTCAATGATGCAGAATCTGAAAATATAATAAAGAATGCTATTATTTTGTCCATAACCAAAAAGAATAAATTGAAGCAAGGAATTTTCCCAAGGCATTTGTCACCCAACACATTTGTTTTCTCCCTCTCCCTCCATATGTCCTTTATCTCTCTATCTCTGTCTCTAACATTGACCTCTGTCTCATTCCGTACTCTTCTTCACCTATTAGAACATCTTTCTTTGAACTGTTGGTTAAGCTGGCTGACAAGGCAGTGCCTCTTTACTTCCTCCAAATTCTCATTAGGCAATATGGCTCAGCAAGATGCCTTGACACTTGGCCTTAATCTCCGGCTTGTCAGGTTTCTAAACTGTGAAGTTTCTCCCCGCCCCCTTCTAGATTAGCTCTCTGGAAGGAAGATGACTGCACTAAGGAGTCCAGGACTGCTGCCCCCTTCTGTGAAGCTGTTGTACAGATGTGGGGATCTCAGAGTTTTCCTGCATATAGATTTGTCTTTTCTTTTCCATTAATTAATAGATTGCCTCAAATGATTTTATTAGTGAAGCATCCATTTTATACTTTTACTATACTCGAATGTTTTAAAGTTTTGGTTTTTCATTTGCGGGGCTCTTTAAGTTGGCATGTCTCCTATTTTAATACCCTTCTAGTGTGTGTGTGTGTCTGTGTGTGTGTTAGAGAGAGAGAGAGAGAGAGAGAGAGAGAGAGAGAGAGAGAGGGAGTGCTTATGTGCACTGTGTGCATACATGGAAGCCAGAAGGTGTCAGATCCCCTAGAACTGGAGTTACATATGGTTGTGAGTTGCCTTGTGGGGTGCTGGGAAACCCAGCTCTGGTCCTCTACAAGAACAGAAAGTACTCTTAATCACTGCATCATCTCTCAACCTTTGAACCCATCTTTATTTCTAGCTCTGTAAGATGCTGAGGACCATCTTGAACAGTTTCTGCCCTGCCCCATGATCATCCCTTTCTCTAAGAACCCCTGTTATTTTTACTAGGAAGTCGAATAAGCAACTGAGATCTGTAAACTAGGTGTGCTGACTGCTGCTACTGGAATGTTGGATTTAATTTTAATTGTGTTCTTATTCAGCCATAGTCCATAGACTAATTTTTTTTCTTTTGCCTATCAGATCTTTCATTGTTAAATAAAAGTTAAGTATAATGGGCTATTGACCCAGGAAATAAGTAAGAAAATAATTACAACATACAGGCAAATTTAGGAAATCATGAAAGGTAAAAATCTAAAATTGTGGAATTAAAAGAAGGGGTAATAAATTCAAATAGGGAAACAGCTATAGCTCAGATATAAAGCCCAGAGGATGCAAGCTGGATCTGACTTGAAAGCCTGCTCCCTGAGAATTAGTTTTCATGGCACCAGAAGGCGCTAAGCAAGTTTCCAAAGGAGGGAAGCAATAACAGTCTTCCCCAGCTATGAACCACAGCAACAACCAATGTAACATGATTGCACCAAGGGTGCAATAGTGGTATGTTAGTCGGTAACTAACAACTCTCTAATTGAACTTAAGGCTCACTCAACAGGAGGGGCCTTAACCTGTAGTGTGTGTGTGTGTGTGTGTGTGTGTGTGTGTGTGTGTGTAAACATAAACCAATGACCGTGCCTGCTACTAAAAACCTAGCCAGCTAGCCAGTGAAATCATAGATCTTGGAGGACAGCCTATAGCTGCCACTTTATTAAACCAACACAAACTCTAACTCCCTTCTAAATATCCGTCCTTATAACCATAGATAAGCATAGTCCTTCATCAAGGAAATGTCTCTTGGTAACAGATGGAGACCATTATAGAAGACCTCAGTTGATTAAAATGCAGATTTGTAAAGCCCAATCTCAAGTAATATATCCACAACATTGTCCCTGTACCTAAGGCTCAGGGATAATTGTAAAAGAGAATTCAGAAAGATTGAAAGACACCTGAACAGGGAGTTTGGTGTGAGATTGAGTCTCCTAAAGATGTCAGAGAAGCCTTACCAACATAGCTGCCTGATAAGACCTTTACAAGGATAACACTAACATATGTGCTAATATGTACAGGGGAAATCTCATGAGGCCGCAACTCAGGACAAAAAACAACAGGCAGCTAAGGAATGCTGAGAGCGGGAGAAACAGTCTTCCCCATGGGAGAGCACGCTAATAGGTTATCCAACACCAAATGGTCAGCCCTGAAAATGTACATAGAAGTAGCATTATATAGACTAAACACGATGTGTGTGTATGTATGTATGTATATATATATAGATAATATATATGTATGTATATATATATTAGGAATACACACACACATGCAAAACAGTTAAAGGAAAACAGCCATGAATTTAAGGGAGAGCAAGGGGGTATATAAGAGGGACTGAAGAACTGGGCGGTGGTGGCGCATGCCTTTAATCCCAGCACTCGGGAGGCAGAGGCAGGCGGATCTCTGTGAGTTTGAGACCAGCCTGGTCTACAGAGAGAGTTCCAGGACAGGCTCCAAAGCCACAAAGAAACTCTGTCTCAAAATACAAACAAACAAACAAAAAAGAGGGACTGAAGAGAGGAAAGGGAAGAGGAGAAATGAAGTAATTATAATCTCAAAAATAAAAAAGTATAAAAATAATTTTTTAAAGGAAGAAAGTAATAGAATATGGGCAAAGGGTCATATGAGTCGTGAATGTGGATATAAAGCTAATTGGCTTTCTGGCTTTAGCTCTGCCATAGATTTGTCTTTTTCATGGTAGCTATGTGAATAAAAATGTAACAAACAGCGAAAGTGTCGTGGCTTCAGAGTGGCTGTTCTAAAGGGACACAGTTTGCTGAGCAGCACAGAGTCTGGAACTGAACGAGTGCTTGAGTGCCACCCTAATCTCATTCAGGGAACATTAAGGAAATGCAAAGAGCATAAGAGCCGGAGGATGGGGAGGGAGGCTATGAGATGGTGGTGTCTGCACACGACATGGAGATCACACTCAGGAGCTCATGTGGCTCAGCTATCTGCACAAGATCAAGCCAGCCAAAATTTCAGCATGTGTGGGGATGAAGGTCCTATTCCTAGTGACAGTCATTGAGAACTGATGAGGGACGGAGAATCATTCTTCCTGGGTGGTATGACCACGCTCCCATGATGGCCCATACCATGTACCTATGAGCAGCTCTCCTTAGTGTTTGTTGCTGTTGTTGTTTTGTTTTGGGCTTTTCTTAGAAGACTTGGGACATATTGGGGAGACATGGTGGGAGTTGGAGGAAGGAAATTGTATATATTATAGAAATAGTTCATTGTCTACATGTATGACATCTCTAATAAAACTCAAAAAATAGCTTGAAATTTTCAAACATTAATCCCAGGACACAAGACCTATGACATTAGACATTGAAGGACACTCTTTGTCAGCAATGTGTGGAAGCTTTGATGTAAAACTGTCATGAGGGGCTTCCCGTGGACCATGACTCTTGACTAACAATACAGGAAACACCAGCTGAAATGCAGAACACATCGTTGGCAAACCCTGGCAAGCCACCAAGCTAGCAAAGGATAATGCAATAGCATCTGTAAGTGCTGAAAGAAAATAAGTAAACTTCTATAGCATGAGGAAATAATTGACAGTGGAGCCGTAGAACTGAAACAAGCTGTTGTTTCCACCCAGAAGCTCTTTAACCCTCTTAAAAGCTCCCCAACCAGATTTGCGATGCTAACAGCCTCCAGAGTCAGGCTTTCTCCAGAAGTCATCCTTGTGGTATGGAAAGCAGATGCCCACAAAGCCCAAGACCACAACCACGTCTTCCCCCCAGAGCTCGAATTCCCTGGTTTGTCTCCTTTCTCTAAATTGTGTGCCTGTAAAACGCCAGGCCATGCCCTGAGCTGGGATGTGAGTGGAGAGGCAGGGCAGTTCTACTGGTTCATGTTACCATTGCCTTTGCTTACTGTCTCTGCTTATGATTCAGTTGTTCAAAGGAATCACAGCCGAACATCAGAAGGTAGAGTGGCGTGGAGAGTGGATGCAGTCTTGAGTGAGTGTGCATTGCTGGCTTGAGCGCAGCCTTGTTATAGATGCCAAGGCCTTAGGCCCGTGGGACTGACAAAGCCTTCCCTGGTTGGAGATGGATGTCGACAGCATGTGGAAAGCATTGGCTGCAGCTCACTTACCTCAGCTTCCTCACTCAGATGAGTGCAGCCTGAGACCATTCCCCCACAGAAAGACCATACTAAGAGTTGCTAATGGGACTCTTTCCTGATGCTTATGATAAATACACTGTGTTTCCGGGCCGCTGGTGCACCTCCATCAGAGGGCCTATGGTTCACACTTCCAGATTCCAGCTTTGCTTATGTTCCAGTGTCTTTGTTGGGAGGAGGCTGCTTGTTGGTTTCTGACTGCTCAGCCCTGAAATGATTATACAGAAACTGTATTAATTAAATCACTGCTTGGCCCATTAGCTCTAGCTTCTTATTGACTAACTCTTACATATTAATTTAATCCATCTCCATTAATCTGTGTGTCACCATGTGGCAATGGCTTACTGGCAAAGTTTTGGCATCTGTCTTTGATGGGGCTATATGGCTTCTCTCTGACTCTGCCTCCTTTCTCCCAGCATTCTGTTTAGTTTTCCATGCCTAGCTCGTTCCCCTATAGCTCTGCTATAGGCCCAAAGCAGTTCCTTTATTAACCAATGATATTCACAGCATACAGAGGGAAATCCCACATTACCTCTCCTTTTTTGTTTAAATAAAAAGGAAGGTTTTAACTTTAACATAATTAAATTACATATAACAAAACAGGTATCAAGCAAGAATAATAGTTACAATATTATATCTACTTTATCTTTTATCATAACTAAAAAAACCTATAACTATAAATTCTTCAACTCCATCAAAGACTCCAGAAAGATATAATATTATCTAAATAAACAGGAAGTACATTGTAAGCCAACTTCCAAAACTCTAGAAATGACAGAGACATCTCACTGCCTGGACAGTCACCCAAAGTTCTTTTGTACCATTGGAGCACCCATCTTCAGCCTATAGGTCCATAGTATCTGGCAGACTTTTCCATGAAGCAGGAAATTTTAAAGACAGTTCCTCATATATTGGCAGTTTGTCAGTCACTTTCTTTTGTGTCCTGCAGAATGTCTAGCAGACTCTTTTTTATTCCTTTATGAAGCAGGAACCCCAAAGGACTGTCTCACCTTTAGGCAAGTTTAGCAGTGATTTCTTTGTGGGTCCTGCATGCCCAGTTCACATAACATACCATCAAGTAGTCCAGGTAAGAGCAGTTTCTTGCCCAAATGGCTAGTAGCCTCTTTGATGCCCATCTTCCTCTTGAAGTAATTGGTGCTGCCAGGAGCAGATGTGCCTCATTGTCACGAAAAGTCCTAAGTTATTAAAACATTTTAAATGCCATATTCTGTAGTCTTTGAAAGGTTTGAAGAATGCCTGTCTATCTGAAATACATATCTGTCCTTCTAGAAAATCTCACTAACATCACTAGCCTGTTCTAGACTCCTTGTTTCCTGACTGCCATGAGGAGAGCAGCTTTTATTATGTTAAAGTTTCCTCCAAGATTAAAGCATTACATTTCCCAGGAAAGACTATTTCCACAGAAGGTAAACAACTCAAAATAGCTTCAGGAAGTCCTTGAAATTGACCACGCAAATTTTGACACAGCAATGCAGAATTACTACCACACCTAGCAAAACCTCAACAATAAAATTGCTAGGCTCCTTTGTCCCACGGAGCCGAGCAGAGAGGAGCTGGCAACCCTCAGTAGGCCTGCTTTTGGGACCGGGATCCTCGCCCAACCAGCTTCCGCGGATTCATCTGGACCCTGTCCCGGCTGCACCTGAGCTCGGCCCACCCGGGCTGAGGCCTTGGGGGAAGGGCGAGTCCCCTGCTAGGGGGCCTCCTTTGTCCCAC
>PVIU01026704.1:0-21576 GCA_004026605.1 Ondatra zibethicus | reverse complement strand
AGCAAGGGTCTGTGGTGTGCACTAGATGTACAGGCAGAGGTCTGTGGTGTGCCCTAGGTTTACAGGCAGGGGTCTGTGGTGTGCACCAGATGTACAGACAGCCCTTGTAAGCCTATAGCCACATCTGAGGGAACTGAAGAGGCTGAAGGTCAAAGATGTTCATCCCAAAATCTCCTGGAGATTCAACACAGGCTAGCATTTAGACTTCTTTAGCTTTAAATCAATACTTTTCACAACTGTTCCATGTTCCCATTCCTTAAGACAACAAACATGTTAGTCCTAAACCTACAGGATATCTATGGGACAAGCCTTTGACTCATTTCTGAATCAGAATCTCTCATCAGGTAAGACCATCCTTAGGTCCTCTGAATTTTTAGGGCAATTGATGCTTTGTGGGCTTCACAAGCCACTGGGGTCAGTTGTAAATTGCTGAGGGAAAGCAAAACAGAGAAAAGCAATGGGCTGCTTCCTTCACACTTATCCTGTGTCTACTCTGTGCTGGGCATGTGAGAAGAAGCTCTCGTCTCACAGTTATCTGGGAGACGCATTTGCAAGCCAGAAGGAGGTATAGTGGCACACATTCCAGAGTGGAGCAAAAGAAACCTGATGCAGTCATTGAAACCCTGTCCGTCATTGTGGAGGCCGCCTGGCAGCATCGTACAGCATCAATCAGACATGTACCCTGGAACCTAGAATTTCCACACATAAACTTTACCTGAAGGTAAATGAAAATTTGTATCCACAAAACATTGCAGATGAATACCAACACAATAACAGAGACTCAAACAGCTCATCTCAAATTCCCGTCAGTGGGATGGGATTAGCAAATCCTTGCATATTCTAAATGCAGTAACTGGAATAAGTAAATATTAATTGTAAAAAAAAAAAGCCTCACAGGCAGACGTGATAAGGAAATGACTGTGACAGACCTCAGTGTATGTGAGAGGGCGGGCCCTGAGACGAGAGAGAGAGAGAGAGAGAGAGAGAGAGAGAGAGAGAGAGAGAGAGAGAGAGAGAGCGCCTTGGCCAACTCTGCTGAGCTTTCCAAACGTCATTGTGGGTAGTGGGTGTGCAGCAGTATGCTGCCGTCAGAATTCATTAGCCGGCAGCATAAAATAGGTCCCTTGGAATTACTCTTCAAAACAGTGTATTTGCTATCCTCCACTCAGACAGCGGCTATGCTGAGATGCACATTGTAGAATTTACACCAGAATACTCTGCCCCTGTGTTTTCCTACTTTTCCTAGTTCTAATTTTATTCCTGTAATCCTGTTCCTCCTTCCCAATGTACTAATATAATTAACAAAATAAATAAACAAAAACACCTATAGTATTTTCAGTATCAAAAAACTACATTTAAGAATAATTTAAAATCTGAACCTTCAATTTTAACTGGTTGTGTTTTACTGTACTAGCAGACGTACGAGGTCCTATCTGAATTCTTCTCTTGGATAAATTCAATGTACAGAGTAACTGGTGGTTTTGTTGTTGTTGCTTTGTTTTGTTTTTTATTTGTTTTGTTCCTGAGTACCCTCTGCTTCTGAAAATAACAAAAGAGAATGGCTTGGCACATTTTATATTTAAGGAGCATCTCTCTTGAGGCTTAACAGGATGAGTAGAACACATTTCATCTACTCAGATAGCTTCAGTAAGCATTCACAACTTCTGAGTACCCCAGGCAGGCACACCATCATGAAAGTACCATAAACCCATGTGATCACCACCTGCAATGTGGAAAAACACCAGCAATAACTTACCAAAATATTTCCAGTGAACATATGACTTTGACCCAGATGGCAAAATCGGCTGTTTTGGCCATAAATATGCAGTCAAGCGTGGGCAGGTGCAAGTCTGCTATCGTTATGACTGTTTCCTCAACACTTTATCTGTTCAGCCTTTTCCTGAGGAAATAAAAATTCTGGAAATATTGTAGAAGAAACAGAACACAGCCTGCAAACTCAAGCTGTAAGTTTTCTAAAATTCAGGTTGTGCATCCTTGTATTGTAGACTGAGACATCAGACGCTATGAAATAGAGGGGGGAAAGCAGAAGGTTGAGGACAGAAGAGCAGATAAAAGTGGTCAAGTTCATTTTATACAGTTTTTATAGCAAAAAAAAACCACCCTTGAAATACAGTGTCTGATTTTTTTCTCTGTTCACAGAAAAGCAAATAGTCCCTAAATATTAAAAGTTTATTTATACTCAAACTCTTATTACCTATCATAATTGCTTACATACAGGATGGGATGATTCAAGATTAGATGATTTAGAGATAATATTATGGGTGCAAATATGTTTGCATATATTTACTGTCTATTATCCTATGTAGAAATAGTAATATATGTATATAATATAATAATATGTTTGCATATATTTACTGTCTAGTGTCCTATAGAGAAATAGTAATGGTGCTAGAAATGTCATGGGAATTTGGATTTTGGAGAAAATGTCTCCACTAACTTTTAATTAGTTAATTAATTTTGGTGGTGCCTGAGAATGAAGTCAAAGATTTAGGCATGCTGTATAAACACTGTGTCCACAAGCTTTACCCTGAGCCCTCCGCTCCTCCTTAGAACTATACTGTTCCAGTCCTACCCTATAAGATACATAATAACAGTCACAGGGAACTGTAGTTTCTCACAAAGTAGCATTAAGCATTCAGTCTCTTGATTCTTAGACCCATGTATTTTTTCTGTATGGGACTCTGCACCAAATGTTTTCAATACAGGTAAGATTATGGATCCTGGGGAATGGCGCCTCTCCCCCAAAAATATTTCCTATAACTTGTTACCTCTCCTCTGCCCCAGTAGGCTGTTCCAACAGATCAGAAGGTCTGAATAAATGATTTGAAAAAAACAGTAGGTCCTAACCAAGGATGAGGTCATGTCCCATTTGCCATTAGAAGCATTCCTGTTCACTGGAGTTCCATGGAAGTAGACTAAAGACACGATAAATGGTCAATATGCCAAGGAAAGTCAAGAGAGTCAGCCTAGGAACATGTGTCTGTTTCTTTGAGAATATACTACTGATTTCTCGGGATACAAGGGCATCCTTGTAGTCCATCTTTGTCGTGAGTGGTCTCTAAAAGCAAGGGATCAGATCCAGGGCTCAGCATTAGTTGTTGCGGGCTGTTGAGCTCTTGAGAGTAAAAGAACTGGATTAATTGTGGTAAGTGGTGCTGACAGACCTATGTTACACTCCTGCTGCCAACGAGATCCTCAGATTATGTGCTCATCGGGCCGATGCTCATTTAACACTAGGAGCTGGCTGGCAATATCTGGCCAGATCACTTTATCTGCTGTGTTCTTCAGTGTCTCTCTACTAATAAGTCCTTTGGTGGACATTAGCTTGTTGTTCAAAGATTCTCATTGCATCCTTGAGCCTGTTTCTCCATGCTTCTCCAAGGAGCATCCTTGTTACTTCTAGGCCATTGGTCTGGGTTTTCTCTTCTCCATTTTCTGAGAAGTTTTATTTTTCTCAGTGAATGGCCACACTCATTAAGGCAGCAAATATTTCCTTAATACTGTTTTCCCTGGTGCATGACAGGACCACATTGTAGAGATTGTCAATCTGGGGCTAGAATTCTTATGGAAAGAAATCCGTTTGGTGTTTCTTCCCCTATGTGAATATCTCCTAACTAGCCTAGATGTTGGGTGCGGAGGTGTACTGACGTTGCCCTGGACTCTGTTCCTGCT
This sequence comes from Ondatra zibethicus, assembly GCA_004026605.1. Classification (NCBI taxonomy): domain Eukaryota; kingdom Metazoa; phylum Chordata; class Mammalia; order Rodentia; family Cricetidae; genus Ondatra; species Ondatra zibethicus. The sequence continues at coordinate 17,883 of PVIU01026704.1, read as the reverse complement.
CATGCAAATTGGTTGTGTCTTCCAGCCCTGCTACTCCTCTATCTGAAATGAACTACTCTGCATAAAGGTTGTGGGAAGAAATGCAACAGCCATGTTGAGTCTGGATGGACTAAATTCATAATCATGTCATTTCCTGCCAGCACCATTTAGTATACCATGGCCAGGTGTTCTGTGTATACTAGAATCCTATAAAACAGCAAGAAATGTAGTGGTCTTCTTTCCATTAAAGTGGTGTGGCATCCCATCAGAACACTGGAAGTCTGCCTTGGGATAATCCCAGTAGGTTTCGCTGCAAACTCCAAGTCGTATCCTTCCCCACCTCTGATAGATCTCCTATTACAAAAATATATGCAATCATGTGACCACCATGTGGGGATATTATGCAACAACCCCAACAATTTCTGCTCTGAACTTCACTAGAATCTGAGTCAAATTGCCATGCTAAGCAGTGTGCTTGTAGGTATGGGATCAATAGGCTCATTTTTAGGATCCAACAAAACCTATTAAAACACCGTGATTACATGGCTGGACAAACTGGTGCGAGCAACTTTCCCCCCATGATTGGCATGCTTCAAACCTTCACTGGTTTGTCTCCGACCCTCTAGAACACACGTGTTCTAACAAGGCCTCCAGAGTGCTGGCTACTGCCCGTTCCTCTGGCACAATCATTGAAGCTCCAGCAGTGGAACAGACTGATGAAAAGTGCCATGGCTGTGCAGATGGTGCAGATCTCAGACTATATTACGGTAGAGGGAAGAAGAGTTCACATAGCCCCAGGGCAGAACTGTAAATTAATATTGTTGAATCCATATAAATGTGAACTGCTTATGATTGTCTTTCCTGATTGAGATAGAAAAGAACAGATTTTTTTTCCCAGAAAGATGGCTTCATCCAAAAATCCTGAGGCTATATGAATCTGCTCCAGTAATGTACCACATCTGGCGCAGCAGCTGCAGAGGGACTCATACCAGGGCAAGCCTGCAGCTATCTTCCTGGACCCAGCTTGTTTATCTGGAGTTCAGACTAGTGAATTAAATATTGATACAATGAGAAGAAATACCCCAGGAGTATTTCTATTTGTGAAGGTAATGCTAATGTCCAATCTATCTCCCACTCCCAGGATGAATTGCTAAATCTGATTTTCTATCTTGACTTATCAAGGAGGGAAGAAGTTGAAGACCTTTACTTGATCATGTCCTGTCTGATTATAGTTCTTACTTAGTTATTACAAAGAACAATGCAGATGTTTTACTGACTTCTTAATGTTTTTCCTGTTTGCACATGTAAAGATGAGAGAAATAGCCACCAGTGTACAAGCTGTAATATTGGTAGTTACCACATCCAGTGTGCTCTATCAGTCTCTGCTTCCTTTATGTCCTCTAGCTATGAGAGAAACCATAATGATTGTCTTTGGATTATTAACAGCAGCTTCCATCCTGTGCCCAATAGTTCCATGAGCAACTATGTATTTACCTTCTGAAATCAAGTAAACAGTCCACTTAGGGAAGACTATAGGAATCATTCCTGTGCTGATTAGACTGTGGGAGTTTGTTTTTTTGTTTTGTTTTGTTTTTTGTTTTTTGTTTGTTTGTTTGTTTGTTTGTTTGTTTGTTTGTTTTTTTTTTATCCTGCCGAATGTAGCAGGACTTGATTGAAAGCTGACTCCTTCTGGAAACTTGGCAAGTTTGATGAGTTTTATTGATACAGTCCTCACGGTTCTGGTCATACAGGCTGGAGATTTTTGCTGGCATAGCTGAACATTGCTCTGTTGGCAGTCTGGAGATTTCCCCTGTGGGTGCTGTGTTCTGTTAAAGGCTTCCTAATTTGGTATGGGTCAGAGTTCCTTGGCTATCGTTCAGATATAACTTTCATTACAAAAACTTCATTGCTTTGTATCTTGAAGTCATAATTCCCAGTGAATTTAGTGAATCAAAATATATAAGAGCTTCTTCTATTCCTGGTCCAGAGAGTACCACATGATGCTGACATCGTCCCTTGACACATACCCTTGTTCAGTCTGACCTTTAGCTTTCTGTGGAACAAAATCACCTACTGGTCTACCAAGGATGCATCTGATAGCTATCCCAGCTGGTCCATGACTGTCTGATTCCTTTCCCTACAGACTATGTGACAATCTCAGCATTTTATGTCTGCTCAGTGTATACCACCATTTTAGCCAAGATTCTAGGAGTCATCCTGACATGGAATTCATAGTATCCCTCAGGGTGGATCCTGACTATTTAACTCTGGTACCTTAAGAAGACACACCCAGGTCAATAAATCTTTTCTTATTCCATTTTATGTTAGGTACCGCATTTGAAAAAAATAGTCTTGGGAGTCCAGTGGCAGACCAGTTATCCAACTGCAGTGAATATATTCCATCTGTGTCTGGGGGGGGTCTTTGAACACAGACCATCTCAGATGTTCTGAGCTGTTTCACCTGGGCCAATGCTCAAAGAGGGGAGAGTAGGCCATGATGTGTATGACCTATGACCTAATGCCTTAGAACACAGAGAATATGAGTCAGGCCATGATGTGTATGACCTATGACCTAATGCCTTAGAACACAGAGAATATGAATCAGACCCTGGTCACCTTAGAAGACAGAGAACTCTGCACTGTCTTTCACCCAGGAGCAAGTTAAACACAAGCTGTGAACAGGGAAAGGAGACTTAATCACAGGCTCAGAAAAGCCAGGGTTCAAGGAACCAGAGTTTCTTGGGGTATGTACCACAGTGTTCCCATCCTAATCATGACAACCATTGGTATTTAAACCTTTTTCACACTGGGCAGTTAAATTCATAGTTGGGCTACCATATCTTCTCAGCATCTCAATGGAGTATTATTGACGTTAACCTCTTAAAATCTATGGAGCCCACTAGTTTTATATCTGGCCTGTTAGCTAATCTCTGTTTTTCTTTTCTTTTTTTACTATAGAGAAAAATTGTATGTTAGAAATTAATTACTAGACATATATGTATATTCAATTATTTCTAAAGTCCAAACATTTTAAAAACCACATTTAAAAAATGATGTATTAATTTATTCCACAACATTTTGGCACATAGAATAAAATGTAATGAAATATTTTGCATTTATTGTCCTGATTCTCTAATAGCTACTGTGACTTTAGTCATATTTTTCAGTCTCAACTTTAAACTTACAATATTGCCAGCGAGCACCAGCCAATTGCACGAGTGACCACTGTATTATGTCGCATTGTTATGAAGGACCAGAGGACTTTGCAACTGCCACGTACTTCTAAAGACCTTGTGGGCACCCTTTTCTCCATATACGACAAGAGTAGCCATTCCAGTAATAGGGGATGCTTTTTACACATTTGTGATTGCAGTTCACCATACTCTAAAGGTGGAGGTTTCAGTGATATACCACAGTCCACAGGTACTCTCTGTGGCCTACCCTTACCAGCAAGGTCATCATTGCCTGCTAGGTAGCACATTATTTCTCTCAACCCGGAAACAAAACCTATCTTCTGTCCTCTGAAACTGACTCAGGTTGTTTTCTGGAAGCAGACAATCAGTGTGGGTAGGAAGGTTCATTGTGAGAGGAAGAGAGAAGAAAGTTTGAAAAGAGGAAGGTGTCAAGTTGTGATCAATGTCTGCTGAGGTTCCATCAAATTTGCTGCTAAAGGTGTAGAGTTACAGTGGCCATCAGAATGAGTCCATGTCCGTAAAATGTCTGGGACTTTGTACTCCCACCTCCCTCGGCCACGAGCCGTGGGCTGTTTGAGGAAGACAGTCAATGTAACCTGTAAAGTCTGAGAGCCCAAGCTTGCGTAACAGAGGCAGGACTTCCCCGTGTAGACTCTGAGGCCAGTGAATCTTCAGATGTGGAGTCCACCAGAGGAAAGGAAACCCAGGTATGAGCAGTGGACTGGGGAGAGGTGGGAACAGAGAACTCAGAAAGCCAGTTTACTCTGGCAAATAAAAAGAGCGCAACAGAAGACAGGAGGCAGCTTCAAGGCAGTTTTGTCAATTTTAAAGAATAATAATAATTAAAAAAAAAAACCAGTCCTGTTGGTTGATGTAAAAGTGATTTCAGAAGGCATTTCTGGGAAGACGTGGGGATGTAGTACAAGCAGGATTAAAAGCTGGACTTTGATAGAGGAAAAAATGATGCTGTGTTTTTGGTAAAAGGGAGTTAGAAAGCGTGTGTGCCCTGAAGAGAAGTCTGTGCGCTGTGCTCCAGACAGGAGAGGCTTTCCAGAGCAACACATGAAAGTGCAGATGACTACAGAGAGGGAGAAAGTGGCAAGTGGCAGGTGACGTTCAGGAGGTTTGTGGGAGAATATCATTTGTCAGTCTCCTGTGTCAAACAGAGGGGCTCACACTTTTCAGGTACCAATCCTTCTTTGACCCAGACATTTTCATGTAGCCGAAATAAAATAGTATATAACATAGGTGTACAAATTAAATATTGACAATAAATCATGGATAAATTTACCTTGAAACAATTCTTTGGTATATGTATAAATTTACCATTTATTAAATATGAAAGGGCCTTTGAATTCTTAAGGCGGAAATGCATGCTTACTTTTATACAGTGAATTAATTCCCGGATGAATTTTGGTGCTGAAGGGTGTGGAACATCTTCGGTATTTTTTGGGTTGGTTGATATTTCCATTTTCTAATTGTCATAACATTAGAATGCCACTTAATATAAATATGTGGTATGAAAAAACACATGTGTTTAGCGCCGCTTCATAAATAGTTGGAAATTATTTCTCAATCGCATGCCCAAATTCACTTAATAATTTTGTTTGAGAATCAAGTCAACAATCCAAACAACAATTCTTAAAATTTAAATTCTAACATAATTCAATAGAGATATGATAATTTAATACTTAAGTGTTGAGGAATGATGAGTGTGGGAACAGTAAAATCCTTGTTTTTCAGGGCTAGACCATAGGCCTCTACACAACAGAAACAATTTTTGTGTGTGGTAAGCATTGTGTAGTCTTGAACCTGATGTAGGTGTTGCAGGCAGCATTCACTCGAGTCACGGGGGTGACAAGTTCAGAACAACTGTGCACACTCTGAGTCAAGAGCCCAGGCCACAGAGAGGAACGCCTCAGGGTCATCACACACTCGATACTGAAGGAGCTGGAAGATGCCTCCCATGGCAGAGCCCTGTAGACTCTAAGGAGAAGAAGGCGGGGCTTAGAGTTGACTGACAGTGTGCAGCCTCCAATGCCAACAGGTGCTGCAGCATGGGGAATCTGCCTTCCCCAATGACGAACTTAAATTTCCTGTGCCTTTGTTCATTCGTTAATAAATGGTGACTGTATGCTCCCAAATGTGTTATAAAAAGTGAAAGGCATGTGACCCAGTTCCCTGGAGTTTGGATTCTTGTCCATGTCAGGTTCTTAGGAAGTTTTAAAACAGATCTGAGTTGCCTGTTCGCTTACTCCATCACTGGAGTTTCCATGGGGCAAATTCAGGGCCAAGAGCAGAATCTTTGTCCAGTGCGTATGCTGTCATGAGACAAACAAACAAACAAACAGGATGCCAGTGATCGTCTTTCTTGCTAAGTATTTAACGTTTCCTTGTTCTATTTTTGACATGGTGTTGCAGTGAGAATTCTTTTTCTGTGATGGGAACTGAGCGCGGCCAGGACCTAAATTCACTCTCAGGTGAATGACTGACACGAAGCCGGAGGGAGGGAGAGGAGAGCTGTGTTCTCTCAGTAGAAGGAAAACTGATTTTAAAATTGTGACTACGATGGAATTGGACATTATATTATCTAAAGCGAGTCAGAGAGTACCTGTGAAGGCCTAGGATGCAGAGCAAAGCTAACCATGGGTGCAGGACCCTCTCCCCTCCCCGCCAGCGCCACCACTCTCCCCTGCTGCTGGTTCCCGTTGTGTTTTATAACTGATAACGGCGCATTGAAGTTTGGATAAGTGAAGATTTTTCGTTTCCTCCGATGTAAAGCAGCTGTTGGTTCATAAGCACCCTGCTTAGCTCAGCTACCCCAGTTAACTGACAATAAAACCCTTTTCGAAATCTTTTAAAAAACAATCACCTTGTGTCTCAGAAGGTTTAAGTCTCTCATCATGGGACACTTTCGTGTTTGCTCACTTGGCTAAGCACTACGTCATGACCACAAAAAGAAAAATTATTTTAGAAAATTATATGTTATATTGTTTCTCTGTAACAAGCCTGCATGCAAATTACTCAATACTTTCTAGGTCTTGGGCATGCACAGAAAATACATACATGCACACATACATGTACACACGCACCAAATTATACACATTGGCTTTGTGTTAAGAGAAAGTTACATGCCAGATGCCATGATGGAGTCCATTTGAACAGGCTGAGTTTAACAGAGGCATTCTCATCTGTTGATTTATTGCTACTTGTTATTGATACGGATGCTGTCAATAAATAAAATGATTTTTCAGATTTTAATTAGTATATTTTGATGATCTAGATTTATCGCATTGCAAGAAATGGAGAGGCACATTTATCTTTCTAGCCGTGGTGCCTAGCACGAGACCTGGCAAACAGATGATGTGGGGGGAAGCCCTTTTATGAATGAATGAACGACGGAAGCAATTTAGCTTATGTTATTTTGCCACGTGGGTGGCCCTGAAATCGCTCTTTGAAAAGTAAGATGAATGAGAGAGCTGGGTGGATTTCCACGGCAGTAAATTCCTAGAGGTGAAACTGAGGCCTGTTATATCTGTTTACTTAGGCGCCTTGTGTCATGATGACAGGAGGAGCCGGATGATACAGGTTAATCAGAACCTCTTAGAAGCACAACTTTCTACCCGGGCCCACGGGCTCCCCCAACACCGATAAATTGGGAACAGACTAGAGAGGGAGGCGTTGCTATTTTTCTTCTCTGTGTAGCTATCCCTCATCTTGTCAATGCCCTGCTGCTGCAGCCTTGCACACATGGAGATGTGTGTTTAATAAGCAATAGGTGCAGTTCCTTAAAGGACGCTCTTCAATCACGGCGCGGTTAAAGATTTCATTATGGAAATGGAGAAAACCAAACACAGACTCTTATTAGGTTTGCAAGCCGGTGACGAATTGACACACACAGGAAGCGGGCGACAGCCAGACAGGGGCTGTTATTGTCATCTTTATTTGCTTTGAGCTAATTTGCTGAGCATTGATTTAAAAGCTTTAGATAGTTTAAGAGGGGAAAATCACATATTCTCTCGGGGCATCTACCTCTCTAAGGGAATCTCTCTCTTTTCTCGTTGTTCCCCTTCTTTTCTGAAATGACAATAGGTAATAAGGAGACAAAGTCCTGCTCATTTTCACTTTGATGCTTTAGAAGTTCAAGATTGGTGTTGCCTGGGATGGTAGCAGGCGGTGCATTCTACTGTCTTCCAGAGGGCATGTGACCCCATGGATAACAAACGCTCTTTGTAGCATGTCCCCACAGAACTGAGTGCAGTGCTGACAGACTTGCCACTCTCCTTGAGCTTAGCTTCCGATCATGGGAAGACGTAAATCACCCAGGTAATGGAGGGGTATGCTGCCCCCAGCATAACAGCTGGTGACAGGGAGCAGAGAACCTACCTGTAATGAGCTGTTTAGCGGGATCTGGAGATGCCTCCATAGAAGGTGGAGAATTTAAAGTGTTAACGAGGCTCGTGAAGTTTGAGAAGTCATGACTGTGTGTCGGCCTTCTCTGCCGGGTGACTTGAGTCCTCAGTTCCAGATGAGCTCACAGTGAATTTCCTTTCAAAGACTCCATGTTTTGGTGTTTACAGGCGTATTCCTGGGGCTCAGGTGGGTGTTGGGTTTCATCAAGCTGTTCATAATTCTATATCTTAGGGGACAAAAGTTTTTTCTTACGATCGCTTAAGTCATGATCTGTTTGGAAAAAGTAAGTGAGATCTGTAAAATATTTCAAAGGGTAATATTCAGCCACTTGTGCACAATGGAGTAGGAGATGTTTTCAGGTGGAGCAGAAGAAACCTGAGAGACAACTACAATGGTCCTTTGCACACCTGGAAAGATGCTGCACACCTGGAAGGATGCTGCCCTGGGACTCAGGCTGCTCTATCAATGAAGAGAGAACTTCAAAATGAAATAACTCCCATGAAACTTAGAATTTAGATTTTTTAAACAATATTCTATCTAAGAATTTCAGGATCATTATAGCCAGACTAAATCAACAACTGACTAAAAGCTATAGAGTAAAGAACTCAGTCTGGACACAAAAGCTTCCACAAAAGCTTTCTTTGCTGTGACCTGGTGTTTCACAAAACTATATGTTTATTCATGGCCCACACCACTGCTATTGTTATTGACTTTTTTTTAATCTTGCTTTATTTTAGAAACAACAGTGAAAATTTCTTGGTAAATGTGATGTGGATAATTTTCACAACTTTCTGTGTGAAAAATTCACATCTTTTATCATAATGAGTTTATTTTCTATCATTTTATTTGAATAAAGGGAAGTTGAGATATTAGCTCTAATAATTCCTCTGTTATTCATCTGTCACTAGCCATTAAATTTCTGGTTGTTTTTCCAGTGCCTACTACTTAGAACATAGATAAAAAAAATTGCCATTTAAATCCACCAAGTGAATACACATTTCAAAACATGAGAAACTGGAAGTCGTGTTTGCAAACCCTGATGAGCACCAATGAAGTCTCTAAGATGCCCATGCAGTTATCGCTGAGACTTTGCTGTGCGTTATTATCCTAGAAAGTGAAGCCTTCAAAGAGAGCAAAGACATCTCTGCAATCCACATGTGAGCATGTGTTGTATGACATATGTGTGTGTAGCCATCTCTGCAATCCGCATGTGAGCATGTGTTGTATGACATATGTGTGTAGCCATCTCTGCAATCCGCATGTGAGCATGAATTGTATGTCATGTGTGTGTGTAGCCATCTCTGCAATCCACATGTGAGCATGAATTGTATGTCATGTGTGTGTAATCATCTCTGCAATCCACATGTGAGCATGAATTGTATGTCATATGTGTGTAGTCATCTCTGCAATCCACATGTGAGCATGAATTGTATGTCATATGTGTGTAGTCATCTCTGCAATCCGCATGTGACCATGAATTGGATGACATATGTGTGTGTAGCCATCTCTGCAATCCACATGTGATCATGAATTGGATGACATATGTGTGTAGCCATCTCTGCAATCCACATGTGATCATGAATTGGATGACATATGTGTGTGTAGCCATCTCTGCAATCCACATGTGATCATGAATTGGATGGCATCTGTGTGTGTAGCCCTCTCTACAGTTCACATGTGACCATGCATTGGATGGCATCTATGTGTATAGAATGTACATACTCTAAGTGAGGCCAGACAGTGGATCCCTGCCAGCATCGACTAGAACGTGTTCTGACATCTGTTCTTACTAATTAATTTACTTTGCAGCATTCCCAGTGGTGGGGTATTGGCAGCAGGACTTTTGATTGTTGTTTGTCACCAGGTTTGTAGCACATGTGCATGCAAACACAGCCTAAGGTGAGTGCCATCATTCCTAGCAATGATTTCCAACTGTCTCAGAAAAAAAGCTTATTCACACAAATAGAAAAAATGGCTAAAATGGTAGAGTTGAGTCTTAGGCTCCTAATTCCTCTCCCTCGTATTATGAATCACCAATACTTAAGGCTAAGGGTTTATTATTTCATGTTAATACATATATAAGAAATTTAAAATACATAAGAAATTTAACAAATATAACACATTTTATATTTACCATATAAGTTCTATGAATGCTAACTTGAAGATTGTTGTTCTTTATTGAGAAAAAAATGAATGTACCACAGTGATTTACACAGGCATCTTACCCAACATACGATAGAAACTGTGGAGCGTGGAATAAGGCCAGCAGTAGCCAAGCTGCTGAGATTTAAGATTCAAGAAACTTTTATTTTGATTAGTGGGAAAGTAAAAGTAAAAAAAATAAGTTAAACAATAATTATGATACATTAGAAGTTGATGAGTTCTTCGAAATGATCTCTCAGGGACCACAGACAGGTCAAATGCACAAATAGGATGAGCAAATAACTGGTTTTTGATGAAGTGACGTTTGAATAAAGACTTTTAAGAGACTGAAAGACAAATGATTAATGACTCATAAAGAAGAGTCCAAGCTGTGGAAATGCTACTGGCCCTGGAAAGGCCATGTCAGAAGCACAGGACACCCATGGACTGGTGAGAAGCAGAAAGCATTGTTAAGCAGTGGTGACAGGGAGGGGAGGGAGAAGACACAGCCTGTCATTGGATGGGATGCTTCCTTCTCTCTGACCCTGGTGCTGTAGAAGTCTACTTGGGATATGGCTATGGTTACAGGCATCTGTTTTCTTGCAGTTCTAGAGCAGGGAGTTCTAAGACCAAAGGTATGTAGAGATAGACCCTGGTGCTCCTCTCTAGTTCTCTCATGAGATCCTGTTCTTAATGAGTTTTTGCTTAGCATATCCTCCGTGCATTCTGAAAAGCTCTGACACCCTCCTTATCTCTTAGGATCCCTGCTCATGTTCTCCTTAGGGTCTTACCCCTGTAACCTCATCTTTCATTGTCTCTCTTTGTCTTTAATCTAGAAACTATATTGGAGCCTGGTAGTGGTGGTGCACACCTTTAATTCCAGCACTTGGGAGGCAGAAGCAGGCAGATCTCTGTGAGTTCTAGGACAACCAGAGCTATGCAGTGAAACTGTCTTTAAACATAAAAAAGAAAAAGAAAGAAGGAAGGAAGGAGAAAAATAAAATAAACTATATTGAGGATGGGAGCCTTAACACATAGACTTAGTAAGTACTAAAGTTGAGTCTATAATCTTTCCCAAAGCCCCCTACTCCTCACCAAAACCATGTGCTTCACAGTGAACAGCATTCACCCTATTTCAACACCAACATTATCTCTTTCTAGCTAGCATCAATTCTAAATCCAGTGTTTCATTTATAAAAGACCTAATTCTGAGGTGGTGAGACACTAGTTAGAACCCTACCTGAGATCAGATTCAATTTAATCTGTGAAACAGGTTAAGTGTTTGAAATTTAATAGTGTCATGACACATGTGTGGAGCCTTGGTCTCCTGCATGGCCTGTGCAATCGGCCACAGCTGCCCTGACTTTGTGTGTGCCACGGTGGCACCAAGTCCCTGAAGCTGCATTTCCCTGCCCTCCTCCAACTTAGCCTGCTCCCATGGTCTTTCTGCTGCATCGTCCAGTGTTTCTGAGCCTTGGAGCAGGGTTTCATGCGTGTCCTTCCTAAAGCTGAACCATTCAATAGTTTCCTGTGCTCAGGTCTCTGACCATCCATGAGTCGCTGCTGGAGTCAGTGGCAATATTGAAAAGCTAACTACAGCTCCAGTGGCTGCCTTCACTGCCGATTTCTCCTCTCCAGCTGTGTTGCTTGTTCTATATAAGGAGAAATCTCCTAGCTGTTTGTCTATTGTATCCCTTGACATCATCTATTGATTGGCTATTTTGGGGAACTCGGGATTTTTATTCTGAAAAGAAAAGGTACCAATGCAGCAGCAAAGACTTTCTGCTCAAACAACTTTACAGCCAGGTCCTAGTGGCCTGGGCTGAACAAAGTAAGTTCTGCCTATATTTCCTCTTTGGTGTTCAATAAAAATGATAACTACAGATAGAAAATGCCTGTGTATGACAAATCTAAGAGTGGAGTCTGAGGAGTGTGATTGAAATAAAAACAGCTGAATAGATTAAGAGAAATATATAGGGTATTCAGAACTGTTGTGAATTTAAAAAAATAGAAACCAGAAAAGAATGGGGGGATGTCTGATGCAAGAGTATTTAAGTTCTGTCTCCACAAAGCCATCGTTTATCATGTCTATAATTCATGTCAAGTAATGTTCTATTTCTGCCCATACATTGCCTATTTTCACAAAACTGTCATGGTATATTTTGCAATTATCTGTGTTTTACAAACTAGATTAAGAATCAGAAAATATAAGCCACAAATGATATTGGGGTAGAAAAAAATTCCTTGTCAAAAAGAATAGAATCCACAGTCTGGGTAGAGACTATTATCCCAGCCTACCTGAAGTTGCGGCCGTTTAATGCTCCTTATGTTGTGATGATCCCCAGCTATAAAATTATTTTTGTTATTACTTCCTAAATGTAATTGTGCCACTGCAATGAGTCGTGGTGCAAATATCTGATACGGAACCCTGTGAAAGGGTCCTTCATCCCCAAAGGGGTCAGGACGCTTGGGTTGAGACTTGCCACTCTGAAGCCTCCCTCCCCCTCATTGTGTGGCTGCTTTTCCATCTGCGTCTGACCCCCATGCCTGCTTCAGTGAATTAGCGTTTCCCACTGCCTTCCTTCTCCTCCTGTGGGAAGCAGCTGAGGCATACTGTTTGCTTGCTCTGGGGTTTTTCCTTTCAAACTCTGAAAAAATAGGCTTTGTGTTTTTATTTCTATTCTTAAATTCTTTTATTCATGAACCGAAAGAAGGGAACCCTGAAAAGGGGCCCTGGTTTCCCCGTATCAAAGCGATGTAATAAAATTTCAAGGAACCTAGTTCTGGGTCAGCAGTACATGTTCCCTGGGAACCTCGTCGGGTGGAAACGGGATCCCAGGAGAGGTTGCATGCATGTTATACCAAGCACATCCATGGGAATCAGTCCAGGTGTGGTTTGGTTTCACACTCTTCCTGTCTTAGAATGGCTTTGATAATTCCTCCTTTACAACATGAAAACAGTTTGTGAGGTTTGTGGCTGGAAATTGTGGGGATTTCTCTGAAACTATTTCCTCTTTTCCTTGATGGTACAGATCCTTTCTTTACCACTGGACAAGTATTTAATAACGGGCAATTTTGTAAGTGCCTGTGGTAAAAGCGAAACCCCACAGCTGCATCTTCGCGATCCCAGCTTGAACCTTCCTGACACTCTAAGCAAAAGTTCCATCTGGACTCATTCAGAACAAACTCTCCACTTGCTTTTTAGTTGTTGAATTTTGTGGCTACTTCCTGATGCCTCTCTTTACAGGCACAGTTTTCAAGTCTTTAAGGGGACAGTGTAGGAGCAAGACACTGGACCCGTTCCATTATTGGGCTACTTTGTTCACATAGATATTTGCCAGCATTCTGTTGGAGAAAATTGTTGAGAGGCTGTCATTCTTGAATTCACTTTGAAAACATCCTCCATTCATATTATCTACATGGCATTGTGTCTGCAATCGCAGAGCAATCTGGTGTTCACAGTTTATCATGCATGCACGGTTGTTTGACCCCTTGGCTTCTGATACCATGCTATTTTCTGATATTAGACCATCGTGGAAGCACACTGGAGTAAAATGTATTTCTGATGCCATTTAAAAAATAACTTTGTCTGTGCCTGCAAGACTTCAAAGCCCAAACACCTCACGGATCACATCTGCAGTACACTGAAGAGTGTCCCCTCTTTCCACCCACCTCCCACAGTGGTGTGACTGTCCTGCCTCGTGCCGAGGCTCTGTGCTGCCCCCTGCTGTGTGAACAGAGAAACACAGTCATCACTAGAAAAGCTTTGTGTGGTGGGGGTGGATAGGGAAGGAAAAGAGATTGGGTGTTCATCCTAGAGCTTAGAATGTGCCATTTTTCATAAGCTGTGTCGTACATTACGTTCAGGAACCCTAAATGGCTTTGACCCTCAGAGTTTTTCTTTTTAGCATAGCTGACATGGATTCACAGAGACCCAATTGCTGTACTCATCTGTGCTTGGGGATTTGTTGTGGACCCTGACACCGTGCAGCTCCACAGATGCTTAGCACTGAGCAGGTGTCAGTTTCTGCAAAGTGTGCAACCTCTGCCGTGTGGCCATCTGTCCCCAGGACAAGCTACACGGACAGCACTGGCTTTGCAAGATTCCAGAAGGGTGGCCATTTCTCTGTCTCCACAGTGAGACTACAGCTGTGCTGGCTGGAAAATGGCCTCATAGCACACACAGTGAGGAACCTGCCCGCTAAATGAAACTGCAGCTACAGAGCAGTGCTCGGTGCTTCATCATACCTAATGACTCCAGGAGAGGAGGGCACCCTGTGTATGTGTTCCATCCCTCTACTTTTGTTCACTATTTGTGGCTGTTGTATTTACGAGCACGTTGACTATAATGCAGTAGCTGCTATGTCAACGGCGGCCCTGTATCTGTGGTGTGCTGACCATATCTGATGACACTGAGTGTTTTAAGAGGTCCTTCTGTCTGTGTGTTGCTTTTATTGGTTAATGAATAAAGAACTGGCTGGCCTATAGCATGGGAGGAGGAAGGCAGAGTTAGAGAGAAGACATGGAGACGCCGAAGATAGGCGTGCTGAAACTTTGCTGATAGGGCACAACCTCGTAGTGATGCACAGATTAATGGAGATGGGTTAAATTAAGATGTAAGAGTTAGCCAATAAGAAGCTAGAGCTAATGGGCCAAGTAGTGATTTAATTAATACAGTTTCTGTGTGTTTATTTCGGGTTTAAGCTAGCTGAGCGGCTGGGAACCAACAAGCAGCTCCTCCCTTCAACAACTGAGAGTGCCTGTATTGCAGAGTCTGTGATGCTCACACATTGACGGTGTTCTCTACCCACATCTTTCAGAATGTCTTCCCGTCCTGAGGTGACAAATGGTTGTACTGAAGCAAGGCTCTGCTATGCGGGTACATAGTGGAATCATCTAGAGAGCTCTGCGCATATGTGGATACAACTCCATTTGTCTGCAGCAGACATCTCCGCTGGGAATTTTAAAGACATCCCAGGTGACCCCGTCCACACTGAGACCTGCTGCTGTAGTTTTACTGGTCGGACCTCAGCAAGGACTTACCTGGGGAGGCTGCTAAGTTGCAGCTGATCTAAAAGGGATGACTGAGCCTTTGTGGAGGCAGCAAGGCTGTATGTCAGCAGTAACTGAGAAGTGAAACTGAAATGTCACACCTGAGCCACTTCCTGATTTTAGTTATTTGAAGATTAAGGGTTTTTTTCATCTTTTGATATCCTTTATCCCATATGATCTAATATTTAAAGGTGTAGCAATATTATAGAGTTCAAGGAAATTTTTAATTATTTAAGTGCTTTAATAGCAAAGACTTTCTTATCAGTATTTCGAATAATTTTCTGTTCAAAATTTTGTTGCCTATCCCTACTCCCATAGTTTTTCCATTGAACAGTTGTGTGTGTGTGCATATTCAATGAGTCTAATGTTATCAGTTTATATTCATTGTGAACACTGTCCACAAATCTGTGTCTTCACCAAATACTCTTTCGATGTCTCAAATGTGCATAATTGCATCTGTGCTACATTTAATACAGTCCCATGTGCAGAAGTGCATCTGTGATGCATTTAATACAGTCTCATGTGCACAAGTGCATCGGTGCTACATTTAATACGGTCCTGTGTGCACAAGTGCATCTGTGCTACATTTAATACAGTCCTGTGTGCACAAGTGCATCTGTGCTACATTTAATACAGTCTCATGTGCACAAGTGCATCTGTGATGCATTTAATACAGTCTCATGTGCACAAGTGCATCTGTGCTACATTTAATACGGTCCTGTGTGCACAAGTGCATCTGTGCTACATTTAATACGGTCCCATGATTCCTTTTGAACTTGACTTGTGTTTTGTGTCATGATCTTTACTAACTTCCATATCATGAAGCAATTCTACTTAAAAGTTTAACCGTGTTCTTTGATGTATGGGCCTTTATGGGCAGTTTTTTTTCTATATGTAACTTGAAGTTAGAATTCACTTTTGCAATTTTCCATAAGGACAATTTATTGTCTAGTGCTACTGACCAAATCTATGGTCTCTATTGTCTGGTACTCCACCATTGCAGTCAACTTGGGAATAGCTGTGTTCTTTGAGCACCAGGTGATTTGTGTGTGTGTGTGTGTGTGGACCTTTTTCATTCTACTGAGTGCTTAACCTGAGGGAATCTTGTTGTTATTGTTCTTTTTAATTTTTAATTGAAAGTATGTCTAAATGGTAGTATGTGTCCATGAATATGGGTGTCGTGGAGGATAGAAGTGAGTTTCCAATCTCCTGTACTTGTTGTTACAGCTATTGTGAGCTGCCCAGTTTGGTAGTGGGATCTGAACTCAGGTCCTCTGCAAGAACAGCAAATGCTCTTAACAGCCATCTCTCCAGCCCCGGACCTGAGATTCTGTGTTAGTCTTCAGGATATCACAGAATAAATTCTTCTCTGTACTTTCTTCCTTAGGGCAGCCTCAGCTTTTCTTTCTTCTTACAGTATTAATTATTCTTGTTTGATTCTGTTAATAAATTCATTCTTATCATAATTAGATCAAACACATAGATTTACTTTGTGAAGAATTAACATCCTAATCTAAGTGAATTCTCTTGGCGATGGCTTAAGGTTTCTGTTGAAATTACATTATGCACTGAGTTGCTGGTCTGCTCAACTTCCAACCCTTAAGTTTCTGACTTGCTTTTGAGTCTTCATTGGTTAGAAACTTCAGATGAGCATAATTGAGAGCAGTGAGTGTGGGCTGGCCTTTCTTATAATGACGCCTCTCCACCACCACAGTCCCAGGGGACAGGCACTGTGCAGTTTATATCTCTTTACCACACGATAAGGTCTTTTTACCGCCAATCTTCCATTTCATTACGAGTGACAGTATTCTTTCTTATTTAATGCTTCCCTCTGTGAGTTGACATGGTCATATGTTTATAGTTCTCCTGTGATCGATTTCTATAAAGCATTAAGTTAATGACTTGTTGAAGACTCTTCTCACCCTTGACGTGAGGCATCTTACTTAGACTCGATTCTTATCTACCTGGCTGGAGTCAGTTGCTGACTTTGGTCAGAAAAATAACTTTTCTGCATTCTCAAATGAAATTGCTTTTCATTTACAGTCTTTTTTTACCTATTTAATATCACATTACATATTTTATCTCAAATGAATTGTCAGTATGCTCCTCATTATACTTTGGAGAAGAGGATAATAAGATAAAAATGTTGCCATAAATTTTGAATTCTGACTCCTTTTCACATGAATTGTAATATATATATATAATTGTAATATATATATTATATATATAATAAGCTAGTTCTTTCAACATTTTCAACACATATTTCTCACTCATAAAGCATTCAGAACAAGTGCTTTTTGCAGGCAGCCTGCCTGCTGTCCAGACTAACCCCCTTCTACGTTGGCTTTCTGCTCTCCTCAGTATGTGGTTTCCAAGCTCACACGCCACAATTCATAGCAATTAGTAGGGGGAATCACAAAACACTTCTGCTCAAAACCCCTCGATTGAAACTGGGACTGGAGAAACTACAAAGAATTCTTAGGAGCAAAATCTAGTTGTCTAGTTGTGCACCAAGAGAGGGAATGATCTTGAACAGTTATCCCAAAGGGAGCAGACTATATTTCTAAATCTACTACAGAAGGTTTTGCTCTCCCCACAACTTATTTAATCCTTTTAAAAATAAAACACCAGTCAGTAGCAAGCAACGAACGTTCTTCCCAAAGGCCCTCCTGAACTGTGCGTGCCCCTAGCCTGATGGTGACGGCAGATAGAACCCTAAGAGTATAATTCCGCCAACTCCCTATGCCAAGCGCTCTCTGTCAGATATAACAGATCCCACTGACTAGGGACTGGCTGTCTTCCGCTTACTGTTTTCTTCAGAACAGTGAGCAACTGACTGAAAGCAGCTGCGGTCAGTGCTGTTTCTGCAAGATGCTTGCAAGGCAGACTGTCGCCCACCCCTGGAGACTCAAAATGATTCAAAGGCAAGTGGGGAGGAAAAGAGGAATGAACAGAAAGTGTGTGGGCTTGGCGTTTGGAGAAGCGGGATCGGAAGGCCTTGTGTGTTGCTCATCAGCGGAGGAACACATCCCTGTGTTTATGCTAACACGTCAATCTGGATCCATACAGTGTGAGCTATACAATGAATCCTAACTTGCTTAGG
>PVIU01026703.1:0-21579 GCA_004026605.1 Ondatra zibethicus | reverse complement strand
TAGGTATTACTTTCTAAAGTTTCTACCATCTCCCCAAAGAATGCCAAAAGTTGAAACCAAGTATTGAACATAAATGACTATGGAAGACATCTTCAGTTCAATAATAACCATAAGAAAATTAAGAGAAGTTACTTAAAAGCCACCACACATTTTAGTGAATTTCTCACTTTTTTACATTGTTTTCATATTTTTTTAGTTATGTTTCTAATTACATTCAAGTTTAGAACTATTCAAAATCCAAATGAGTTGCTTTTTAATCATATGTATAATCTTTCCATAGCTTCAAGTGATTTTTTTTACTTAATATAGTTCAGCTAGTAGTATTTGTGCTAGTATATTACTGGCATATACTTTTTCTTATCATTCCATGTTTTTGTGACTTGAAATTTTAGGAACATCTTTGGTACTGAAGGTATTTTATTTTTCCATAATAGTTGTCTTAAATCAGTAGTTCTCAACCTTCCTAATACTGCAACCCTTTAATACAGTTCCTCATGTTGTAGTGATCCCAACCATGAAATTATTTTTATTGCTACTCCATAACTGCTACTTTTGTGAATCGTAATGTAATGTAATCATAATGTAAATATTTTTGGAGATAGATGGTTGTCAAAGGGGTCATGCCCCATAAGCTGAGAACAACTGTCTTAAACCATCCTTTAACTGGAAATTTTAGATAATTTTCTTCTCATATGATGTTGCTAAATTTATTTACCATATTGTTATGTATGGTCGATTTGTTTCTTTTTTCGATGTCTCTCCATTCTTAGCCCTTTCTTGCCCTCTTAAACATAAATATTTAATCTAATTTTCCCATTAATAATTTAAACTATATTCCTTTGTATTATCTTTTTAATGAGCTTTTTAGAAAATTCATTGGCCTGCTTGGAGCTGTTATGCCATAGGTCCTCTTAGCCAAGGCAGCTAGAATTTTCTGACAGTCTTGGGTTCCTGGACCTCTGTGGGAAGATTGCTAGAGCTCTAGTATCTTGCCAGGAATCTGCACAAAGAACTGCTTTGCTTGCCCATCCCAGTCCAAAAGGAAGCCACCCTCCCGCTAAGGTTAGCAATGGTAAATCATGGATGACTGGCCGCCCACAGGAAGCTCCTTCTTGTAGAAATTAACTCACATTATAGAAACTTGGAAATGCAGTATGATTTTTCTAAGAAAAATACACATCATAAAAAATAGAAAAGGAAAGCAGACCTATTGAAATATCTATTTTCCAATAATCTGTGACCATCATTATAAAGCACATTAACGATAATCAACTTACATTTAAATGAAATCTGCCTGCATCCAACTTAATCTTTTAACAACTTGAATTTTACTATAGATAACATTGTCAGAAAATGTTGTAGCAAACATACACCTAGACTAGTAACATCATGGAAGGAATTTGCACTTTTAGTACAGAAATAAAATGGAAATTCACAAAGATAAATTTTGAAAACATAAAAAATACTTTAGTATTCAATTAACTTCAAATGATATGAAGCCCCAAATCTCATAGGAATTACATTTACATCTGAGATCAACTAAAACAAATGAAATGATATTGAGATTTAAGATCTCTGCTCTTTGTTTTAATACTAGAAAATCAGTACATGGGCAGGTACATATACTATTGTCCATACTAGATTTAATACCCAAGGAAAGCTTTTGAAATTCTGCAAGTCTTTTTCCCTCGATGAATAAAAATATAAAACATCAAAATAACAGAACACATGCAACTTTTATGAATGTATTTTGTGGTGCCTGCACCACCTGGAACTGTGGTTGGGCAAGGGTCTGGGGAGTAAAGAACACACAGAGACATGATTCACTCTTGAAGCAAGAGTGCCAATTTTATTGTGTTCCAGGGCAGCTCCTTGACTAATGGTCATGCCCTAGCTCTCAGGATTTTCTACTGCAAGCCCACCAGAAACAACTTCTTTGTTATCAGGAACTCATGAGGGTTTTGTGCTCAGAGCAGCAGCAAGCATAGGAAAGCAAGTTGTGTAGTCCATCAGGTAAAAAGTCATAGAACATTCAGGCTCTGAGGGTCTGCAGCCCCTAACAATATTTTATCAAGGAATTAAAGTGAGTGAGTCTGAAATACCAGTGGACAAACATATACAATCTAGGTTAGTTGTGGCATCACTGAGATTTTGAAAAGAGTTGCAATGCAGTAATCTTGATATAAAGAGTTTGTACTCATCTTTATATGTGAAAATACCTTTTGTATTCAGCAAGTTTTCTATAAATAGAACATCACTATACACTGTCTTAGTTAATATAGACCCAATGACTGGATGCAGAAATTACTTAGACTCAAAGACTAGATGCAGAAATAAATTTGGTTTAAGAAGGGAGCTTTGGGGATGCTAAGCATTTAATATCATACATTGCTGTGGGCAGACATATCATCCTGTTCAAAATAATAAATCCTGTAATCATTGAATGTATAATAAATGTCAGACTCAGAACTGCTCTCTGTCTCATACACACACATATATGTATATATATATATATATATATATATATATATATTATAGTTTGCATGTGTTTCACTTAATCTTCATAATAACTTCACCAACTAGAAATTATTACTGATAACACTGTGGCATATAGCAGTTAATATACATCCTCCTGATGAGAAAATTTGTAAGATAACAGAGCTAGAGCTTCAAATCCCACATCCCTGAGCCCTTAGCATACTATGTCTGTCACTTATTCCATGCATGAAAATGAAGCTGTTTTGTAACGCAAGAAAACTCACAACAAAAAAGTATCCAAATCATGCCCAAGTAAGTCATATATCACCTAGTATAAAACTAAGAACATAGTGGGCAACCCATAAGTCATTAAAAAAAACAGTTTGACAAATCTCATTGAACTTCTATGACTCTTTATGTCTACATTCAGTCAATGTTAATTTTTACAGCAAATGTTCTGTGAGAAAAGTCTCAGAAATTATTTAGAGAAACAAATGGTAACAGTGGGGAAGTTTGTGCCATCTGGTTCATACATTAAAGCAAGTACTGTCTCCTTAGTTTATTTTATGAGGGATAATTGACTGAAGTTTACTGATCCCCTTATTTAATTAGTAATCCACAGTTTCATGCATCACACATGTTCAAGTTACTCACAAGTCAAACTCAAAGGTGTTATCTCTACATAATAGGCTTGGGACTACATATATTAAATGGATAACTATTAGATCTATTTGAAATAATTATAGCAAGAGAATTAATTCTATAAATTACTGAAATAGCAGCCTCTGTCCTGAGGGAGTCTTTCTCTATATGGTTGCCATGGGTGCATTATAATGAATTATTCAAGAATGGGTTTTATGGGCTGGAGAGAATTCTCAGAAGTTAATATTACTGGCTGCTCTTCCAGAGGGCCCAGGTTCAATTTCCAGTACCTACATAGTGGCTCATGACCACCTGTAACTCCACTGACAGGTAATCTGATATCCTCCATCCTCTTCTTGTCTCTGTGGATAACAGAGATGTATGTGGTACACAGACATACTTGCAGGTTAAACACAAAAACATAAAAAACAAAAATAAAGAAAAACATTTACATGATCATGAAAAGATGTCAGAGATGGGTGTTTTATGAGTCATTCAAGATGGAGTACTTCCTCTAAGCCTTACTGACAGAAGATGAATAAAAGTCATTTCCTTTTCTTCATAGAGTTGTAATAACTTGTTTACCAAGTCCATCTTTGTTGTTCTATAAGAAATAACTTCAGATTCCAAAATTGACATGACCTATGAATAACTATTTTGAAAACACCAAAATATTCCAATAAGTTCAGAACATTTCTTATGGCCACCACCACTCTCCCAAAGGGTAATATTTTGGTTGATTTGTTTCTGTTCTTTCAAAACTAATTTGTTTTTCCTTGAATCAGTGATTGCAACACTGCAGCTATCCATAAAACTCACTTTGTCTAACAGATTAGACTGCTCTTTCAATAACTAGCTAGGTATTAGTGGGATTCAGAGTCATTGGGGCCATACCTATCTTTCCCAATGGAAGCTTGCAAAACCAGGAACTATTACTATGGAATTCTGAATACTGGAAAAAGAACAATCAGATGTGAATCATATCTCTGGCCTCCAACTGTCAAAAAGATCATAAGTTTATGATTTAGTAAAAAGTGTGTTAGTAAAGAACAAAGACATACTATTGCCTCCCCCTGAATAATTAATCCACATGATCCTCTCATTTGGGCAGAACAACACCCTTTAAGAGAAAATTTTGCCAGTTAAAGACTTCAGAAATTACATAAAATCTACGATTGCATGATGGTCCCTTTGGCAACTGTCCATTCTTACCCTTTGACAGTATTATCTTGTATGCTCTTGTAAACACCCTAAGTTCTACATTATGTGGTTCTCTTCTAAATTTCTTAAACATAGATCACAAAGATAAAAGAAGTGCAAACATCTAAGAACAAGATCCCACTGGCAGGTCTCAAAAGGTAAAGGAGAATGTAAATTGATCGTTGGTAAGAGGAAATTTGTCTACCATGTTTATTTAAAGCCATCCTCTAATCATTCTCAAATGTGGTTCCTGGACCAGTACAATCCTCATATTGGAGGAATTTGATATAAATGTAAAATGTTTAGACATACCCCAGCTCGACTCATTCAGAAATACTCAGTATAGGTTCCAGCAAACTATGCTTTAATAAGCTCTCCAGGGGATACACTCAACTTTACAAACTACTATTCTAAAAAATTCAACACCTCACAATTCTGTTATTTTCACAGAGACTGTTAATAGTGTCTAAGTTTATATGTATTAAATATAATGCGAGTATTATACTACATACTTCAAATATGAGCTGCCACTTGCATTCTCTTTTTCATACGCACACACATACACACATTTTTGTGGATTAAGAAACTAAGAAGTTTAAGGAATTTGTGCAAATCCATAGATATAATGAATTGTAGAGTCAGGTGTAAATATAGGCATTCCATTTCTAAAGATCCTACTGTGTAATTTATTATTTGTACTCTAGAATGATAAGACAGACCAAGCTTCAATGACTCTAACTTACCTCAAAGATAACTCATATCAAATAGAATTTTCTACATTGAAGATAAAGAGACAAGGACAATTTGTTTATTTTTCTGTTCTCACCGTGATCAAAGATATTTCTCCTCCCCAAATTCTAGAGAGGAGACAATAACATTATCTGCCAAATGGATATGTTGATAGATTAAAGGAGGCAATTAAGTGAAATGCAAAGTAACTACTCCATAACCTGCAATGGAAACATTCTTTAAAATTCTGCATATTAGACTGCTAACTTTATTCCCCTCTTTGGGAAGTAAAAATGAGGAAAATATATTCTCATCCTTCTATATCTTTGGTAGAATTACAGGGTTTGCCATTTCTTCTTTACATGCTGTGGTTTGTTTCCTTTCCTCTACCCTTATTGCCACCACATTATGATTTTCTATTTTTAGTACATTAGTTGAATAAATGGTCGGTGTTACTCTCCCTGTACTTACTGTCTATATCTTTCATACACCAGGTGACTATTAAATACTGAAGTTTCTTTGATGTAGTTACCATAGTTACCAGTACTTCATTTCTATTGTTAGATCCTGGAAGTCAGGGACTTGCCTTCTTAGACACACTTTTCACAACATGTGTCTTAAATGTGTGTCTGTGGGTTGTGATTCATTTGGACTCAAAAGACCCTTTCACAGCGGTTGCCTAAAACCACTGGAAACCACTTATATTTACAATACATCTCATAACAGGATAAAATGCCAGTTTTGAAGCAGCAATGAAAATAATTTTATAGTCACAGTAATAGGAAGGTTGACAATCACAAGGCTAATGGAATTTAATTCTCAGTTATCTCATGTACTTTCCTGTTTTGTGAAGCCATTGGGGTAAGAGAGATTGAAACTGGAACACTACATATGCAACTACCACTAAACTATACACCTAGTTTTCAAGCATATTTAAAATAAATTTTATCATGTGTCAGGATCCTTAAAGATATCATCTTATATGGCTCAACAATTTGCATAAAGGCATTTGTAGCCTATTTATACCATGGATGACATTCCTTTGATAAGGTATATCTCCTTAAATCGTATGAAATAATTGTTAAATCACAGTGAAAAACTCCTGTAAAGTGGGCAATAAAGGAAAACATATTGATATAATAGAAAAGTGTTACAATATTGATAACCTTCCATGCACAGTCTATGTATTTAGTTTCTGAATTATCGATACTCCCTCTATATTTTCTTAATATTCAGTATAATTTGCTAATTACATTGTTTTGCAAGCCAGTAAACATGCTTTACCTGCACCCTTGCTTAACTCATTTAGTTTATGACATGCCAATTTTGTAGCAGTAATGTCTAGTTAACAAGTGTATATATCACACTACATACCAAGCATTTGTCAAATTAAAATGTATTACTACTGAGGAATTCTCATGCATATTAGATGAGAGAGGGTTTAATTCCAAATCAGTTCTCTTATGGGTGAGTTGTTTTGGTAAATGATTTGAAAGGAGAACAAGTTAAAACCAAGGATTTAAATGAGGATTATATATGGATTTCAATTATCCTTATCATTTGGCTCTCCCATAATCTCTTCCTGTTATTTTCAGTTAATTGGGCTTTTCTGTGTCATGAAATTTTTTCCCAGAATTATGTGGTTTGATGAATAAATATCAAATCTTAGTTAGCAATATTTTTAAAAGCAGTGACAATTTTCATGTGTATAATAGAAGCATTTCTCATTCAAAATAAAAGTATGTACCATTATATAATGGAGCAAGAATGCACATTTATCCATAGTTTTAATTATATATTTACTTGTCTCTTTGTTATAGCAGTGGACATAAAATAATTTTCATGAACCAAAAAGCCTGTACTTAGATCTGCCTTTCGTCTAACTTAACTAAGACATTGCTACCATTTTAAACTCACTTTATTTAGATGTTCAAAACAAGCCACTGTGTTCTTTTATTCATCCCTCATAACTATTGCATTGGATTTTAATGTCTCATAGCTCACAATTGTATGTGTGTGCTCTATTTTTATATGTACTTACCACTCTTACAGTAAATTCAGCCTCAGGACTATAGATTATGGCTTTAAACTATATACTTACAGAAAATCTAATGAAAAGAATAAATTATAGAGGAAGAAGTACTGACTACCAATATGATTCTCAATTCTGGGTTCCTGAAACTCTTTAGTGTATGTCAAAATTATTTCAAGTGATTTCAGCATCAGTGTGGAAGACAAAAAAGAAAAAGAAAAATTAATATGGATTAGCAAGGACTTTCTTTCAGCTTTTGTTCATATAATAATGTGGTTATGCAGAGAACTATGTAAGTGGTTAGGCTGTTGTGAAACATGGAAATATATATTGTTACAGTGTTGTCTTGAAGAAAATGGAGTGGTGTGTTCTAAATTCTGGGGTACTAGCAGGGAAGTAGCTATACTAAATGCAAAGATATTTCCAGGAACTTTCTTCAAAGAATTCCTATCCCCTAGGTACCTGGAAGCTACAAATGATAAGTTGTATATTTATTATTTCATAGAGAGTACTAGGGTCTACTGCTCTAATTATTGGATTCCCATAGTTTTGACACAGGACCCAACATCTTTGCACTGCTCATGTTACTGGATAGATTTTATGCTCTAGTGCTCATATGATTATAGCTAAGTAACACAGCCTAAGCACAGCAGCCTAAAACTGCAACATTTACAGCTATGCTTTCTTTAACCAAGAAGTAATTTTAAGATGTAACCTATCTTTAAACATGAAGAACATTCACATAAATGTGTTGATCCCACTACTACTTTGTAAATCCTGCAGAACTAAATTCATGTTCCTTCACAGAGAACAGTGACTTTGACCACGTTGCTTCATTTCTGAGAATTAGTGTCTATATGAGAATGGTAAATGATAATACCTAAGTCATATAATTATTGGGCTAAAGTAAGATAATATACACAGAGAAACCTAGAAAATATTAAGTAGGAGAGAACATGAAAGTAGGGAATCATCTCCATTTACTTAAAATAATGTCCCAGGATGGGGAGTTGATTCACTAATTAAAACTGTGTGCTTCCATTGCAGAGGACACAATTTAATTTACTAGTACCAATATTACGAGTACATAGAACAGGCAGGCACCTATATTATACTCATGTGCACATATTCACATGTGGACAAATTACACACATAATGAAAATAAAATAAATCTTTAAAAATTAACCATTTTAAGTGCTGTGGTTATTGCTGAGTGTCAATATTCACAAAGGGCCCACAACAATGGAAGATTTGGTAGCATGAGGGCAATGTGGAAGATAGAGAAATCTTTGGGGGAAAGCCCATATGCCACCTCAGTTTGGAGTATAAGATTTTTCTTGTGAAATTCCTTTGTCTCCTCCACATAACTTCTGTGGTATCACTTCCTAGAGCAGTGGTTCTGAACCTGTGGGTCATGACTTCTTTGCAAACCTTTATCTCCAAAAAACTTACATTATAATTCATAACAACAGCAAAATTACAATAATGAAGTAGCAACAAAAATAATTTTATAGTTGTGGGTCATCACAACAACGTAAAGAACTGTACTAAAGGGTCAGAGCATTAGGAAGGTTGAGAACCACTGTCCTAGAATGTTATTATAACCCAAGAACTCATTGGCATAGGAAAATATTTTCTGAAAAGAACACTGATAGCATGGGCACTAAGTACATCAATTAATAAATAAGACATCATGAAATTGAAAATCTTTCATATGGCATAGGACACCATCATTCAGATGAAGTGGCAGCTTACAGAATTGGCAAAGATTTTTACAAACTATATATCTGATAAAGGCTATTATATATTATATATATATATATATATATCAAAAAACCTGGATGCTATGAAAACAAATAACCCAATTAAAAATGGGATACAGATCTAAACAAAATTCTCAAAAGAGGATGCTCTTTAAGTGCTGAGATGCACTTAAAGAAACGTCCAACAATCTTAGTCACCAGGGAGATGCAATTCAAAACTACTTTGATAATTCATTTTACATCTC
This sequence comes from Ondatra zibethicus, assembly GCA_004026605.1. Lineage (NCBI taxonomy): Eukaryota > Metazoa > Chordata > Mammalia > Rodentia > Cricetidae > Ondatra > Ondatra zibethicus. Next base: position 12,490 of record PVIU01026703.1, on the reverse strand, counting down.
TCAGAAAAATGGCAGTCCATGCTGGCAAGGATATGCAGTAAGAAGAATACTCATCCATCACTCGTGGGAGTGGCAACTTATGCAGCCACTATGGACATCAGTGTGGCAGTTCTTCAGGAAGCTGGGAATAGATATAGCACCCTTCAAAATATACCCAAAGGATATTTCATCCTACCTCAGAGACAGTTACTCAACCATGTTCACTGTTGTTCTATTTACAATATACAGAAATTGGAAAGAGCCTAGCTGTCCATTGGTAGATGAATTGATAAAGAAACTGTGATAAATTTAAAATTAATGGATATTGTTCAGCTGTTAAAAACATGAAATTATGAATTTGCAGGTAAATGGATGGGGGTAGAAAAAATCATGAGTAAGGTAACCCCGTTGCAGAAACACATGTATGTTATGTATTCCCTTATATGTGAACATTAGCTAGTCAGTCAATTATAACCAAGTCAAAGTCTATAGAACCACAGTTGTTAGGTGTAGAGTAAGGTAGTGAATGTAGAGATGGATGTCCATACCCTGGAGAAATAGGATAGTTATGAGTGGATGAGGAGGAGGGCTGAATGGTAGGATCAAACAAGGACAGGGAGGGAAGAATGGGGCAAGAAAGGAAGATGCGAGCGAGAGCTCAAACTAAGGGCCATTTGATGGTTCATATGGAAACTTAACACAGTATAAGCTTCCTAAACCCTATACACATATGAAGACAATCTTAAAGATATCACCAAATAATGAGGGAGGCAGAGCCCCAATAAGACATATCTCATCACCAAATCTCAAAGCTTCTAGTACCAGGAATGGGTTCCATCTAATTCAGTTGTTGGCCAAAGGGGCCTGCTGGGGTCTTCCAAACAATCCAGGGTATTGTCAAGGCTATTTAATGCTCTTCTCAAACTGATTGTAAGGCCTTATTGCTTAAGACAACATGTGCACAACTCATTGAATACGGAGGAGTCTAGTTGGTGTCTACCTAGATCCTTCAGCCCTGAGGAAAGTGTTCATGGTACTAGAAGCTACTCTCTACACTACCAAAGGAGAAAAGTAAGCACCAATCTAACTACAAACCCTTAGAGCTACAATGGTGATCTGCTTGCAAGATGAACTAGTACAATAGTGGCACAAACCTGTGGGAGTAACCAATTAATATCTGATTGGCTTTAAGGCTCACTGCATGAGATGTAAACCATCCCTGACACCTACTCAAGTGGACAAGAACCTGAGACTAGATAGGCCAGGAACCTAGGGGAAACCAAATGCTACAGTCCTGCTAAAGTAGTATAGAAATAAAATGATTCTAAATTACCTTCTGCTATACTCATAAATCAGTGTCTTACTCAGCCAAGACCCACAGTGAGACAATTTACAGAGCATGAGAGACCTTGAAACAGCCAGTCCTAAGTGTGGAGAGACAGTCTGAGAGAGAGAGAGAGAGAGAGAGAGAGAGAGAGAGAGAGAGAGAGAGAGAGAGAGCATGCAAGCTTTGCATCTGCATTTATAGTATAAGAGACCATACCAAAGTGCACTGGTATTTTAATGTCTATTGGCTGAAGAAGTTCCCACAGCATGTGAAGCCCTAATACTTTGAGATGTGATCTTCTGGGGGCTAAGCACAGGGCCTCAATGACATGCTGCTTATTCTGCAGTTTGGTATAGATATGATAACCTGTGTTATGCAAAAGGCATCCTACATACCTGTTTGAAGCCTATTACCACCAGCACAAGATATCATTTTTATGTACATTGTATGACCTTGGTAGAATACCAAAGTCATCCTTGCCACAACTCCTATCATGCACTTGGCAAAAATATGGGTAGCATCCAGAGTTTTGGAGAAGAATAGCCCACACTCATTTGAAACTGTTTAACTACAAAGTGGGCATTTAAACACTTCCGTCTTCCACACAAACTCAAATACATGCCTGTGGCATTAGGGATACCTTAGCAGAAGCAATAACTTGATATAGTGTGTCCTTATATTAACAATAATAGTGTTTGGGGCTGTGGTCAGTGATGATACCAGGAAAAAAAAGACCATTGCTTTTTATCTCCATGTCACTTCCTTAGGAAAGAATCATCTTTGCATTCATTTGAACACTAGTAATACATTCAGAATTACTAATGATGTGCCAGTATCCGATCAAGGAACATAAATAAGGGGCATCCACCCTTGGAAATTTAACTAATAGCAAGACCAGATTTTAATTTTCTATTTCTCTCTCCTATGCCTTTTGCCATTTTCTGTTTATGTGAATATGTACCTGAATGCTGTCTTTTGAAACTTTCTGTCCACACATAAATATACATGCAAAGGGACACTATTCTCTTAAAGACAGGTTAAACAAACTGGCTAAGTAGGATAGTAGTCCTGTCTTAAGTAACCTTAAGTTGTATTATTAATTCAGTTGTAAAGCCCACCAAAAATTCCGGTCTCTTTAAATGTATCATCACACTCCCCCATGTCTAACCTGGGAGGGCATTTAGCCACCTCCTAGTAAATACTTTCCATGTATCTAGACTTTTCCCATTCACAACTGTTTTGCATGCTGAAATTTCATTGTTTTTTTTTTTTAAGGCGAATTTACACACATGATGCTAACTCCTGGCATGCCTTTGTGTGAATCGTCTGCGTTCTATTCACATTAAGCTATTTACATCCCATCACATACTCATTTCCACTTTTATCACACAGTTTTGAACATAGTAGTCCCTGCCTGGTATATGGCCTTGAGAACTCAATTTTACCTTTCAGATACAAACCCATTCTTTAGATCTTGTCCAAAGTAGAATTCCTCCAAGAAACCACCTCTGACTCCCAAAGACCAGTTATCTCCACCACCTTATTTTACCATGACTCTTTGCGATTCTTTTAGCATATCACCAATAGCGCTGTGTTTTAGTTGCCTATTGTTGTAGTTTATTTTTCACCAGACTGCATTCCCAGTGAAAATAGTTTTATTTTATTAATAATTATATCCATCAGGAAGAGAAAATGATTTCAAATAATTTTCTTAGCATAAAAGAATGGCTTTTTACTCTAAATTCAAAAATTTTACTTCAGAGACTCAAGAACTAAATGTGTGCCCTGAAATATACATACTTTCAAGCTCGCCAAAGGAATAATGCTTGAATTGTTCTACAGATCCAGAAACTCGACATATTAAAGTGGTATTAAAGTGATACGGAGTTATATTAAATGCATTATATAACAGATATTATATAAAATAACATTAAAGTTACATGCAAAGAATTCTTATTTTATTCTTATATTAACTATATAAAGCATTCGCAGAAAATTAAAAATAGTAGGGGGTTCTCCCTTTATAACTAATGTAGGGAAAATTACAAACATCCTGTTGAGACAGAGGATGTTCTCCAGAAGAAATGAAAAAGAAAAAAAATCATGTTCCTGTTAATTCTCCATTTTGGCTTCTGTTAATGGTGGAGCTATGAACATTGTTTTCTTTTAATTCTTTTAATTTTTAATGATTCTTCGTGGATTTCACATCATACATCCTGATATCCCACACATCTCCCCATCTCCTTACATCCTACCTCTGCCCTTGCAACCTCCCCAATCAAGCAAAATAAAATTTAAGAGGAAAACCAAAGACCAAATATAACAAACAAACAAAACAAAACAAAAAAGGAAAAGAATCTCATCATGGAAGCTGTAGCATGGCCAGCTGAGCCACATAGTTTACCATTTAGTCTACTCATCTTTATTTGCAAATGTTCATTGACTTGATTCATTGGCGTCATTGGTCTAGCTTGAGGCCTCTGGCTCCTGATACACTATGCACCAATAATGGGCTCTCAGTGGGGTTCCTCTTGGATATCCCATTGTTGTCCTGTGTCATGGAGATCCTGCTGTTTTGGATCTCTAGGTTCATTGGCTAGTTCACCCAATGCAGGCTGGAGAAAGGAGTGTGGCCAGTTTTCCTGCTCACAGGTCCTCAGATCCCTGTCACCCACACTCACACCACCAGGGCCAGCTCTACTGTTTCGCTCAGGCTAAGCGCAGGACCTTCTCTCCAGAATGTTGTAGCATATGATGGTGGGAGTCAGTTCCCCTGCTCTCGTGCACTCAGGGATGGCTCGCCTGTGCACCTGACAACACCTCTAATATGCTGCCCATGCAGGGTTCAGGTTCTGCTCTCCTTTGTGCTGCAGCTGGTGAGAGACAAGGATAGTTCTGGCACTCTCATGACCCCAGGGACAGCTCTCTCACCTGCTACTGGTAACAAGGGTCAGAGGGGAGAGGGCAGGGTCAGCTCGGCTGCAACCACACCCTCAGAGCCAATTCACCTGAATCTCCGATAACAGAAGCAGCTCAAGTGTGCTGCCCAGAATGGGTACAGAAGCCGTTCTCCTGTGTTCTGCAGTTGGTGAGGATTAGGACTAGCTCTCCCACTCTTGTCACTCTGGGGCCAGCTCTTTGAAGTACTGTAGGTGGTAATGAGTGAGTGGGGAGGGTGCAGATTTCTTTCATTCATGCCACCAAATGGCAGATGACGGTGGGCAGAGTCAGCTCCCCTGCTCCCATGCGCAGCAGCTCTTTTAAAGGAAAACATTTAACTGGGGTGGTTTGCTTGCAGTTCAGAGGTTTAGCCCATTATCATCATGACTGGAAGCAAGGCAGCATGCAGGCAAACACGGTGCTGGAAAGGGAGCAGAGAGTTCTTGCATTTTGACCTGCAGGCAACAGGAAGTGGTCTGAGACACTAGGTAGGTATGGCTTTAGCATAGAGGAGGCCTCAAAGCCCAGCTCCATATTTTCACGCTTCCTCCTACAAAACCACATCTACTCTAACAAGGCCACAGCTCCTAATAGTACAACTCCCTTTGAAGGACATTTTTTTCAAACCACCACAGCTCCCATAATCTCCGATGCTTGAATGCTTGCTTCTAAGCTGATGGGACTGTTTGGGAAAGGTTATGTGGCATGACCTTGCTAGAGGAGGTATCGCACTGTTTTGGGACCTTGTGATTTCAAAATCCCAAAACATTCTAACATTCTAATTAGCTCTCTCTCTCTCTCTCTCTCTCTCTCTCTCTCTCTCTCTCTCTCTCTCTCTCTCTCCCTCTCTCTCTCTGCCTTATGCCTGTAGAGCAGATGTAAGCACAGCTACCTCCGTAATACCATGCCTGCATATCTGCCGGCTGCCATGTGCTTCTACAGGATGGTCAAGGACTCTACTCTCCTTTGGAAGCGTAAGCCCCAGATTAAATGCTTTCTTTCATAAGTTGCCTTTGGGCATGGTGTGCCTTCAAAGCAATAGAACATTAACTAAGACTACATCACAGTCAATCTCATAACAGATTAAGAATGCAGAATGAAATTCTACTTTATATAACATCAAGCAGTTTAAATTACACACACATATATATAAAATTTACCTACATATATCATTTATATATATAATATACAGAGAAAGAGAAGAAATATGTATATATATATATACAGATATATATGTATGTGTGTATATATATATATAGTCAAGATTAATGGAAACTTGTTTTCTTATAAGAAAACAGTACAAGGTCAGTTAATTATTATTTCATACTTCATTCAAAACTTAACTGCCAATTGAGGTATCCTATTGATTGCCTTTGTGTGAAGGAATAATAAAACTTCTACTAAAAGGAAAAGCATTTTATTACAGCTCAGATAAAGTCATTCCTGTGAAAATATAATATTAATACTCCTTAATGTTTGCATTTCAAAGAGGTGGATTCCATACCCTTAAGTAAAACATTCTTGAATTATAAGAATGGTAGGATGTTTACTTAAATTTCAGTACAACCTATAGATGGCATGAGCCAAAGCATAGAGAGGAGGAATTCTAGTGCTTCTCAGCTCAAGGAGAACTAAATAACAACTTAGAAAGTTTTTAAAATAAATATGAAAGGAGTCACAAGTCTCTCAAGAAACAGAAACAGAAAACCTTTGAGGTGATACTGGAATGCGAATTTGATAAATACAAGTTGCATGTTGTGGTAATGTTTTTTCTTAGATACGCTGTTTAAACTTTGCCTTTACAAGTCAAATTTTCACTCAATCTGCAACGCACTTAATAGTGTGCTTTAAAATCATTTGTGACTATATATTCATTCTGCTTTCATACTCTATTTAGAATTAACTTACTTCTAAGAAAAACACTGTAATCAATCTCACTCTACTTTGGACAGCCAATATAATTAACACCTACAAGTTCAGCTGAATACACAAAAAGTTGTTAGTTCCTTTTTGATACTATATTTGTTGTGTTGTTCATTATATAAAGAAGATAGCCATTGTTCAGGTATACTACCATTTCTCAGATTAAATTTTCTTAAAGATGAGAACAAGAGAGACCAAAATACTCTAAATAAATCAGGCATAAAATCAGACATCAGGTAGTCTTTCTTCTTCAATGTGATATTGCCTCAGTGTGTGTTTAATTATCATACTGCATTCCACAAACATGTTTAAGTATCACTTGTTAATTAAATGGAAAATAGTTACAGCAGTATCAAAAGGACAGAGGAAAAATTTAAAACAGATTTTAGCCTCTTTGGAAATCAGTATAGTGGTTTCTCAGAAAATTGGAAGTCAATCTACCTCAAGACCCAGCAATACCACTCTTTAATATATTCCCAAAGGATGCACACACATACTACAAAGATATTTATTTAACTATTTTCATAGAAGCATTACTAATAATAGCCAGAACCTGGAAACAACCTAGATATCCTTCAACTGAAGAAAGGATAAAAAAAAATATGATACATTTACACAATGGAGTACTACTCAGCGGTAAAAATCAATGACATCTTGAAATTTTGCAGGCTAATGGGCAGAACTAGAAAAAAATATCCTGAGTGAGGTTAACCCAGACCCAGAAAGACAACCATGGTATGTACTCACTCATAAGTGGCTTTCAGACATAAAGCAAAGGATAACCAGCCTATAGTCCACAACCCCAGAGAAGCTAGGTAACAAGGAAGAACCTAAGAGATACATACATTGATCCCCCAGGGAAGGACCTTCTGAGTAAATTGGGAGCATGAAAGGAAGAGGGGAAGGTTGAAGGGGAGGAAGAGAACACGAGGTAACAGGATGGTCGAGTTAGGGGAAGGACAGAAAGGGAGAACAAGGAAAGAGGTATCTTGAAAGAGGGAGCCATTATGGGGTTAGTGAGAAACATGGCACTAGGGAATTTCCCAGGAATCCACAAGGATGACCCCAGCACAGAGTCTAAGCAATAGTGGAGAGGGTTCTTGAATTGGCCTTCACTTGTAATTATATTGATGACTACTACTTTAATTGTCATCATAGAACCTTCATCTAGTAACTGATGGAAGCAGATGCAGAGATCCACAGCTAACAACTGGCTGAGCTCCTGGAGTACAGTAGAAGAGGGTGAGATGTGATTATATGAGCAAGTGGGGTCAAGACCATGATGGGGAAAGCCACAGAAACAGCCGACCCGAGGTAGTTGGGGCTCACTGACTCCAGACTGACAGTTGGAGAGGAACCTGCATAGGATTGAACTATGTCATCTGAATGTGGATGACAGTTCTGTGGCTTGGGCAGTTTGTATAGATATTGGCAGTGAGATCAGAATTTATCTCTACTACATGAATTGGCTTTTTGGAAGCCATTCCCTGTGGAGGGGTACCTTGCTCAGCCTAGATACAGAAGGGAGGTCCTTGGTCCTACCTCAATGTGATGTGACAGACTTCATTGACTCCCCATGGGAGGCCTCACGCTTTCTGAGGAGTGGGTAGGGGATGGGGTGGAGAGAAGTTGTTGGGAGAGGTAAGAGGGGAGAAAGGGGGAAGTGGAATTGGTGTGTAAAAAAATAAGAATTTTTTAAAAAATAAAGAAATAAAACAAAACTAAAGAAAAAACCCCACAGATTTCTCACAAAAATGTGCTTAAGTATTTATTTTCCTTTTAGCTGTGTTAAAGGACCCAAATTTTTAAAGTGTATACATGATTACAGCAGTCAGTCCAAATAGGTATGGTTTTGTTCTCCCTGCAGATACTGATATCCTTGGTAAAACAGTTTTTTTTTTATAGTTTGTTGAGAAATTTCCAGAAAGAATTAACTAGAATGGGAAATACTAACCTCCAAAGTGACCAGTAGTTTTCAATAGGTCAGCCAGATAGGAAAAGGATTTAGGAACAAATGCTCCTTTCTGATTATACTTCTTATTCCCTAATAAGTATTATTGTATTTTTCCCATTTTTCCTGATATGAGACTCTAGCTTCTTTGGCCTTTCTCTGTAGACTGAAGACCAGTGGCTCTTTGGGTATCCTTCAGCCCTTTGGTTACAGATTGGGAATGCTGCGGCTTCTAGACTTATGGACTTAGTTACTATGGGGTTTTCTGGCTATTCAGCATGGAAAGAGACATTGTTGAACTAACCAGCTCATATTGCATGAGACAAACTAATAATTCCTCTTTTGTAATATACATAGATATATTCATTCTATTGGTTCTGTTAATCTAGAAAATACCACCTGGTACCATCATTTACAGCCTGGTGTGGGAGGTCCTTCTGTTTATGTGTTGCTTTTATTGGTTAATGAATAAAGACCTGTCTTAGCCTATAGCATGGGAGGAGGAGGGAAGAGTCAGGGAGATGCCATGGATCCACTGCCAAAGATAGACATGCTGAAACTTTAGTAATTCACAGCCTTGTGGCAATACACACATCACTAGAAATGGGTTAAACTAAGATTTAAGAGTTAGCCAATAAGAAGTTAAAGCTAATGGGCCAAGTAGTGATTTAATTAATACAGTTTCTGTGTGATTATTTCAGGGCTGAGCAGCCAGGAACCAACAAGTGGCTTTCTCCAACAATTGGCTCCCAAAGTGGGCCTTGAATCCTGGACCCTCAGATTAAAAATCTGATGCTCTAATCAGCTCCCTCCAACAGCAGCCTGCATTCTCTCAAAAGACCATTGGTCTCCCTCATTCACATCTTGTGTTCTACACTCGTCTCACCATTCAATAGCCAAATTAATTCTTACAAAAACAAATCTTAGGGGCCAGTACTCTTAACCTCTGAGCCATCTCTCCAGGATCCAGCAATACCACTCTTGGGAATATACCCAAAGGTGCTCAATCATATTACAAAAACATTTGTTCAACTATGTTCATAGCAGCATTATTTGTAATAGCCAGAACCTGGAAACAACCTAGATACCCCTCAACTGAAGAATGGATAAAGAAAGTGTGGCACATCTACACATTAGAGTACTATTCAGCTGTAAAAATCAATGACATTTTGAATTTTGCATGAAAATGGATGAAATTAGAAAACACTATCCTGAGTGCGGTATCCCAGACCCAAAAACATGAATATGGTATGTACTCACTGATAAGTGGATACTGGCCATAAACAAAGGACATTGAGCCTATAGCTCATGATCCTAGAGAAACTAAGTAATAAGGTGAACCCAAAGAAAAACATACATAGACCCACCTGAAAATCGGAAACAGACAAGATCGCTTGAAAAAATTGGGAGCATGGGGGCAGAGGGTAGAAGGGAGGGGAGAAGGTGATGGTTAAGGAGAACTTAAGGGAATGGGATAGTCGAAATGGAGGAAGGACAGATATGAGAGCAAAGAAAGAGATATCTTGATTAAGGAAGACATCATGGGGTTAGCAAGAAACCTACCTGGCTCTAGAAAAATTCCGAGGATTCCACAAGGATGACCTCAGCAAAGACCTTAAGCAATAGAGGAGAGGGTGCCTGAACTGGATTTGCCCTATAGTCAGACTGATGATTATCTTAAATATCGCCATAGAACCTTTGCCCAACAACAGATGGAAACAGAGGCAGAGACCCACATCGGAGCACTGGACTGAGCTCCCAAGGTCCACTTGAAGAGTGGAAGGAGTAAGAATATGAGCAAGGATGTCAAGACCATGAGGGATTCACCACTGAGACAGTTTGCCTGAGCTAATGGGAGCTCACCAACTCCAGCTGGACTGGGAGTGAATGAGCATGGGATCAAACTAGTCCCTCTGAATGTGGCTGACAGTTGGGGCAGACTGAGGGGCCACTGACAGTGGGACCGAGATTTATCTCTATTCCATGTTCTGGCTTTTTGGGATCTTATTCTCTTTGGATATATACCTTGCTCAACCTAGATGGAGTAGCGAGGGCCTTGGACATGCCACAGGGCAGGGTGCCTTTTCCTCTCTTAGGATTGGAGGGGGAAGGGTAGAAGGGTATGCGGAGGGAGTGGGAGGAGGGAAGGGAGTGGGAATTTGGAATGGTATATTTTTAAAGTAAAAAAAAATAAAAAATAAAATCTTTTCCACAATATAATATTTTTATTAATTCTTTGAGAATTTCATAAGTCCACCCTCCCACACTTGTACCTCCCGAGAAAAGTCCAATTTGTGTTGATCAGGGACTCATCAGAGCAGGGTCAAATTAATTTAAATCTGTAAGTCAGATCTTATTTCTCTGCTATTTAGCTTTCCATGATTTCCCATTTCAACAGAATGTAAGCCAAAGTCATGAGCTAGCTCTTTTTCATGTCTCCAAATCTTACCTTAATTACCAACATAATAGACTTTCACTTTGTTATTTTTAAGAAGTATTCTAAAATGTTTTATCAAGACATTATTTATATGTCATATTTACAATATAGAAAATATAATTATGTGTTTCATGCTATTAATGGCATTTATATAGAACTTACCACTTCCTAATTTAAGATGATTTTAGTTCATCCAAAGGTAATAATGGAGACACCAATCATTCAGTTCCCTCATCCCACCCCCTCCCTCAGGTACTAGCCACCATTAGCATATGGATTTTCCTATTACAGTCACTACATAAATATAGAATTGCTCAATATGTGGCTTGTTTGGGCTTTTTTGTTCACTTAGCATATTTCAAGGGCTCATCTATGTTGTGATAGATTGTGTGGTATTTCAATATTTTCATTAGTAATTTTATTTAGGCATTTGCTTATCTATCGGGTGATAGACTGTAACATTGAACTTTACATTTTAATGGTGTGAGCCTATTAGTATAGATGCCACTATAACTGGTAATGCCAATAGTATATATGGTGAAAAAAGATTATCCTACAGAAATTATATGTCAATGTCATAGCAGAAAGCATTTTTACTACACCTTTGCCTCCTGGAAATGTTTTAATAAATATGTGAATGTAGTATTTTCACTCATTTCTTAGTTTTGTGAACCTGATATTTAGAATGGAGTTAGCAAAATCCCTACAACAGTAGATTTTCTGTCTGTTCCTCAAAGGGCAGTAAACCATACTTATGAACATAGCTCTGTTGTGTGTTGTTTTTTACTCTTTTGGCTCTTTTGGGGGACCTTCCATCCAACTCCCAAATAAATCACACATGGAGACTTAGGCTTACTTACAATCGCCTTGCTTTTATCTTTCTTACTTCTGTATATCTTACTTTCATTCTCACTCCATGGCTGACTGTGTGGCAGGGTGGCTGGCCCCTAGCAGCCTCCTCTCCTTGTTCTCTCTTGCTCTTCCTCTTCCTTCTTTCTCCTATATATACTCTCAGCCTGCCAGCATCAACTATCTTTGCTTCTGTCTCCCTATTGGCCATTCAGTTCTTTATTAGGACCATCAGGTGTTTTAGACAGGCACAGTAACACAGTTTCACAGAGTTAAACAAATGCAACATAAACAAAAGTAAGACACCTTCAAATAATATTCTTCAACATACCTCTGAAAACCAAGTACCAAATCTAGACTTCGGGGACTAATTTTTCCACAATATTTTTTAGTCTCCTTATAGCACAGTTCAATACAACATCTATTCTGAAGACAGACTTGTATGCTCAAAATTGAATAGAATATTCTGAGAGGCTCCTGTTATATCAAGACTCTTAAAGACTCTGTGTTTGGCTTCCACAATAATTACTCAAGGCAGTGTCCATTACCATTGAAAGGAAAGTTCTTTTAAGTGTAGAGTTTAAGTGCAAGTTCTTTTACTCTTGTCTGCTTTGATGATAGATACCACAAAAGAGCCAGATAAGAGCAAATACATATTGTATATGTAATGATAATTCCTATGTTTTCATGGTCCCTTCTGTTCCCTGTATGCACCTATTATAAAATGGAAATTCCTATGTTAGGGAGAAGGTAGTGCCCATCTACCTTCCATACAAACAGAATTAGAAATATTGTATATATGGAATGTTTCCAGGCATACTATCTCCTAGAAGCTGTGTTTTCCTAAAAGTAGAAGAGAAAATCATGGACAATGTTTTAGGGAAGATGTTCAGCAATATACCTTACTAGATGAGGAAAATAAACTGTGATGAAATTTTCAAAATTACATTCAACTGGATTTGGTGAGCTCCCATTAGTTCAGGCACACTGTCTCAGTGGGTGGACCAGCCCCTCACAATCCTAACTTCCTTGCTCCTATTCTCCCACCTTCTGACCTTTGACTGGACCTTGGGAGCTCAGTCCA
>PVIU01026702.1:0-21792 GCA_004026605.1 Ondatra zibethicus | reverse complement strand
ACACCTTGGCACATCAAGTGATTTTTAATGCAAATGATTTTATGCAAATCATAGGATAAAAGAATTGTAATTTCTTACTGAAATTAAAAATTCTAAGTCTATGTCAAGTACTAATTTGACAAGTAATACATAATGAATAAAATATCTTTATTTTTGCTCTTGGCTTTTTTCTCCCTTTGTTTCCCTATGGAATTATTTTAAGGTGCTCAAGGACAGTTAGTCCAGAAAAGACATTGAAGTACCTCAGCCACCACCACATCTATGTCATTAACAATCCCCCAATACTTCCTAACACCATTTTGCTGAAGAATAAAGGATTTTGCTCAGAGTCTTAAATTACGTATGCAATTGTACTGCTGACTTCTTGGAGGAACATGTAAGCAATATCTTGTTAATCAACATTTTCAGTACACATAGCTTGGGACTTATACGATGTTTAGACAACCTTTGCTCCCCATGTTAATACAAATATGGTATGAAATCTCTGCTTGAAGAAGCTTCAAAAAAATCTGTTTCACAGCAGCTATATATTTTGTGAACATGCCAGGACTCATCTAAGAAAACCCATGAAGCAATCAACTGAGAAAAGCTGGGAGTGTAAAAGATGGGCACACTGATTGGATATCCAGTACAAAAAGGACATGCCTGAAAATATACATATAAATAACACAATATGGGCACAACAGGTTACATTTAAGAATATATATGTATATACAAATACATATATGCATTACTAACAATTAATTTTAAAAAGAAGGTCAAAAGTTAGCATATAGGTGTGTTTAGAGAAAGGAAACAGAAGGGCAAATGTATTTTAATTAATATTTCAAAAATAAACAAAGTGAAAAGAATATGCTATTTAAATATGGAGTCAAACCATGTTCTTGGTCCACATCATTTTCACTTTATCTAATCTTCCCTCTCTACCACCTTCTACTTCTGCTCCTCCTCTGCCTCCTCCTCCTCTTCACCCCATCTCTCTTCTCTTCTCATTTTGAATACCAGACTCTTTTCTAATACATAGTAAATCATTCTGAATGCTAGGGTATAGGCATACACACCACACCTGACTTTACCCTGTTTATATAAATCAGATCTTAGAACTTGCTCTTTTTTTTTAAACTCCTAATTCATTACCTCCTGGGACTAACATCTCATTTTATTGTTGCACCATTGTTATAGGACTTTTCTTGTGTTGTGACAAATAAAGCTTGCCTGGAGGTCAGAGGGTGGAGCTAGCAGTATTTAACAGTAGAGGTCAGACAGGCCCTGGTGGCACACACCTTTCATACCAGCACTTGGGAGGAGGAAGCAGGAGATGGGGAATTCAAGGCTACCATAGGCTACAGGAGATGGAACTAGTCTAAAAGAAAAACAGAGCCTGGTGGTGGTGACTCATACCTTTAATCCCAATACATAGGAGGCTCAAGGTTGTAATCCCAGTGTGGGAGGTAGGTAAAGATAGGAATATAAATAAGGCCCATTTAGTTTGAGGAATTGACCTCCCCTTTCAGTCTGCAGATTCATAGAAACAGGGCCCCCACTCATTAATTCTGCGATTTCAAAGAGAAGAGAACTCTAGTGGCTGGCTCCTTTGCTTCCTGATCTTTCAGCTTTCAACCCCTAATATCTGACTCTGGGTTTTATTTCATTAGTGTCATGCTTCAATCCTTTATTTCAATCACATTTTTGTGTTCTTCCCCCCCCCCAATATTACATTAGTCAGGCTTTTCTTTACTTTTCTTGTACTTTCTGAGTTTGCTTTTTGAGACTGAATAACTTCACCTTCATGCAGACTACAGTCCTTCGCTCTGTAGATCTTGTAATTCCGGAAGCTTCAGTGAAAAAACAGACTTTTTGTGAATATTCTTCAGTTTGCTGGTTCCTACAGAAGTAAAGGAAAGATAAATTAGAGAAGTGGCAAGTCACTTCCATTCAAGTGTGAGCTTCTCTGTGAAGCACTATGGAATTTGAATGCTAGATTGCAAATCACTAAATTTAAGACTTTGAGCAAGTCACACACTGATAAAATGTAATGCCTCACAACGTGCATTTTGAAGTTCCTATTTAAGTTAATGAGAAGGAATGCATGAAATGTATATAGTATGAAAGTATATATTACATTATATAGTCTACTAAAATCTGCTTTAGCAAGTTCATCTTTGATACACTTGTTTTAGTTTCCATGCATCTGATTGTACCTTTTATCATTCTAGGAATTACATGCAAAATGTGTTTTGAAAATTTTTAAGAGTGTCTGGAGAGGTGGTTCAGTTATAGAGCACTTTCAACCAAAGGTGGTGACATTTGTTGGGCCTTCAGACTCTGTGTGGTAACAGCTTTCCTCTGACTGCCATTGGCGCACCATGGCACATGCATTGCAGACACAGCACAATGAAATTTTAATACATTTTATTATCTCTTTCCTCTGTGTGTGTTTGACTCTTGTATTTGTAGATGTACCCATGGGTTTAAGTGTGTGTACACGTGTGTGTGCATGCTCACAGGCATGGTATGTGTGTGTACACGTGTGTGTGCATGCTCACAGGCATGGTATGTGTGTGTACACATGTGTGTGCATGCTCACAGGCATGGTATGTGCACTTTAGAGGCAAAAGGTCAAGCCTGACATCACTTGCCATGTTAGGATTTATCTGTTTTTGGTTTTGGAGACCCTGTTATTTCTTACTGGGAACTGAAGCTATAATGTTAGGGTAGGTGAAGAGCCAGCAAGTCACAGGGTTATTTTGTCTTTGACTCCTTAGTTCTGAGATTGTAGTTCTTCACTATCGGTCTGTATTTTTGCATATATTCCAGGAATAAATTTGAGACCTCTTCCTTGGAAGGCAATTTTTTTTAATTGAACCATATGTCCATATCTAATACTTATATCTTATTACTAACCTTTGGATAAGTTGTGTTTGTATTTTTATGCTGTGAAAAGATGATTTTTTAATTTATTTTTTAGTTTCATTTTACATTCTATCCACAGTTCTCTCCCACACCCCTACAAACCCCTTGTCCAACCCCCTCCCCCCCATCTACTCCTCCTAATAGGTAAGGGCTCCCGTGGCAAGTCAACAAATTCTGGAATATTAAGTTGGGCAGGACCAAGCAACTCCATCCTGAATTAAGGCTGAGCATGGAATCCCACCATAGGACCTGGGATCCAATATGCAAGCTCATGTACCACAGATAAATCCTGGTCAATACTGCTAGGTGCCTCACAAATAGTTCAAGATTCACAACTGTGACCCACATATGGAGGGCCTAGTTCAGTCTCATGAAGGCTCCACAGCTGTAGATCCAGAGTTTCCACAAGCTTCATTCAGCTGTATCTGTAGATTTCTTCATCATGATCTTGCCTTCCCCTGTGATGAGATTGGTGAAAATCCCAAATATCAAATGAGCCTTCATTCGGCAGCTGATGGAATCAGATGCAGAGATCCACAACTAAGCAGCAGGTTGAGTTCTGTGAATCCAATCAAAGAGAGGAAGGAAGGAATATATGAACAAGGAGGTCAAGATCATGATGAAAAGACAATTTTTATAGCCCATGCATCATACAAAATCAAGGATCAGGACTAAATACCAAATTTTCTGTAGGCTAATAAACCAAATCATCAATAACTAGATCTATGCATTTTATTTATTCTTTAAATGACTTGTTTTTACTTTATCTATATGGTTATTTAGCCTGGATTTACTACTGTGAGCCAAATGAATTGCCTGTGAAGACCAGAGAGGGTGTCAGACCTACTGGAACTAGAGTTACATACGGCTGTGAGCCATCATATGAGTGCTGGGAATCAAATCTGAATCTTCTCAAAGAACAAGGGCTCTTGATCCCTGACCCATCTCCCTACCCCTTTTGTGATGTGTGTGTGTGTGTGTTTTAAGCACACTTGTTCAGTAAATATGTTAAATTTACTGTGCATGTATTTTCATCCACTGTTCTATGCAATTCTACTGCATTAACTCATCCATCTATATAAACAAACCTTGATAAGCTGACTAGCTTACTCCATTTTATGAGAGTAATAACTACTTAGTAAAATTTTCCAAGAGCTTACTGCCGTTATGAAGAAAAGAAATATGATATGGGTATGGTATTCCAGAAACCCAAGAAATTAGTATTATAATCTGGTTCTTTTTATGAACCCATACAAACTTTATTTCCCATGCTACCATTATTTGAAATTAAAAATGAAATAACAAGACTAAAACCAAAACATTGGATCCCTGGCAATCTACAAGAATGACAAGAAAGCAGCAATAATTTAAAATAAGCTTTCTAAAATTGCATGTGCAAACCAGGCATTTATAATTATGGTGCATATTTGAGAATAGCCAATTTTCAAAGCTGTACTATCCGTAAGGCAAAATTACATTTAAAAGTGACTAAGTATTATGTGCATTTACACAGTGACAATTAGTAACTATAATAGTGTGCAGTAATTCTAAGGCAAACACAGGCCTTAGAATTATGAAAACAAAGCCACCATCCCAGGTCTTCAACCACACACTGGATTAGTGCTCAAAAAACACAGGGAATACTCTAGGTATTAAATTTTTTGTTCTTTCAAAGGAAAAGAAAGAAGTGCTGCTGAATGAACTAAGGTCATACGTTAAATCAAATGATTTATCACTTGGATTTGAATTATACAATGCAGAAAAGAAACCTGAGAAGAATGAAAACATACTTTAATCTAATAGCCAGCTGTGATTACTCATATTATCTATTAATACTGAAAAGAAGTACCAGACAGTTACTAAGTATGCATAGCTATATGGAAATTAATCCCATTTATTTTATCTCACAGCTTTGAGTATTCTTAGGTGCTTGATGTGTAAAATGAAATTTATATTTTAATTCTCACAACTATCCACAAGTGTATGTATATAAGTGTGACATTAGGGAGTGTATCCAGGACCTCACACATATCACTTAAGAGATGGACTTACAAAGGCACATTCTCATCCCTTCACTACCTTCTCACTACTCTCTTTTAGAATGAGATAGTCTTCCTACTGAGCAATAAAGAAATACAAAAGATTGCAGGTCTAAGGAGTATAAACTGGTTAAAAATATTCTTAGTGACTGAATTAATGACTTTCCATCTTAAGGACCATGTTAATTTTTGTCCACATAGATTTTACAATATAGAAACAGAACTGTCAATCCATGATAAAAGAAATAAAACTTGACCAAAGAGAATGAAATGACATAGCAGGGTAAATGTGTCTCACATGTGAACATTTGTTTTGAACTTGAATATAATAATTTAAGTGAAAGATGAAATGATTGCTTTAAATTTGGAATTCAAATCCTTAAGTGTTCATAGTCTTTAGACAAATAGAATTTCAAAGGCAAAACACACAACAAAATTAGAGTTTAAAGGACAAAAATTGGGAACAAATATATAATGTTAATGAAAGAACAAAACAAACTTTATCAAATAAAAAATTATTAAAATACAATTTTAGGAACTTTTTATGATTTGGAAATAATGATCCATTAAATGGAGAAGATTTAGTTGTTATTTTGTTTGAATTAAAGTACCCTGGTGAAGAAGCTAAAATAAAAGGCTACTAAGTAAAAATAGTATTTTTCATGTTTTCATTCCTAAAAGACAGAATTATTTAGATGGAAAAGGGATTTCCAAATGCCACCTGGATGCTGATGAAACTTGACAGTACTTTTCATGGTTGAAATCAGATGGAATTTCTGAACAGACATCATTAGGAGCAGTTTCCAACCTGCTGTCTGTTAAAAAATCACCACACTTCCCCAAAGGTCATAGATTATTCCAAACAGTCTTGCTGAAATCTTATACACTGTACCTGATTCCATATCAGTATTTCTTAAAATATTTTGACCATCTTGAATAGATGTGGAGAGAGTGGACAGCCTTGACTTGCTCCTGATTTTAAGTTTCTCTCCATTTAATTTGATGTGCGTTACCGGCTTGCTGTAGCTTTTATTATGTTTAGATACATTCCTTGTAGCCCTGATCTCTCCAAGAACTTTATCATGAAGGGATGCTGGATTTCATTGAAGGCTTTGTCAGCATCTAATGAGATGATGGTATTTTTTTTCTCTCAGTTTATTTATATGGTGGACTACATTGACCGATTTTCATAAGTTGAAACATCCCGGTGTCCCTGGGATAAAGTCACCTTGATCATGGTGGATTTTTTTCATGTGTTCTTGGATTTGATTTGCCAGTATTTTATTGAGTATTTTGGCATAAATGTTCCTGAGGCAAGTTGGTGTGTAATTCTCTTTCTTAGGTGAGTCTTTGTGTGGTTTGAATATCAGAGTAACTGTAGCCTTGTAAATAGAGTTTGCCAATGTTCCTTCTGTTTCTATTGTGCGGAACAATTTGAGGAGCATAGGTATTAGTTCTTCTGTGAAGTTCTGGCAGAATTCGGCACTGAAACCATCCAGCCCTAGGCTTTTATGCTTGGGAGACTCTTGATGACTACTTCTATTTTTTTTTTTTTTTTTTTTTTTTAGGGCAGCCAACTGATTGTGAAAAGATCTTTACAAACACCACATCAGAGTACTGATTATATAAAGAATTCAAGGAACTAGACATCAAAATGCAGAATAATCCATTAAAAATGTGGTACAGAGAATTCTCAACAGAAGAATCTCCAATGGCCAAAGAACACTTAAGGAATTGTTCAACATCCGTAGCCATTAGGGAAATGGAAATCAAAATGACTCTGAGATACCATCCTACACCAGTCAGAAAGGCTAAGAAAAAACACTGATGATGGCTTATGCTTGACAAGATGCTGAGTAAGGGGAACACCCTCCATTGCTGGTGGAAGTGCAAACTTGTACAGCCACTTTGGAAATCAGTAAATCAGTATGGTGGTTTCTTTCATTCTCCCTCAAGACCCAGTAATACTACTTTTGGGCATATACCCAAAGGTTGCAGAACCATAGCACAAGGATATTTGTTCAACTCTGTTCATAGCATCATTATTCATAATATCCAGAACCTGGAAACAACCCAGATGGCCCTAAACGGAAGAATGGATAAAGAAAATGTGGTATATTTACTCAACGGAGTACTACTCAGTGTGAAAAACAAACAAACAAAAAATGACATCTTGAAATTTGCAGGCAAATGCATGGAACTAGAAAAAAAAAATCTTGAGTGAAGTAACCCAGACCCAGAAAGACAAACACGGCATGTATAAAGCAAAAGATAATCAGCCTATAATACACAACCCCAGAGAAACTAGGTAACAAGGAAAACCCTAAGAGAGGTACATACGGATCTATCTGGGAAGGGGAAACAAGCAAGAACGCCTGAAAAAAAATGGGAGCTTGGCGGGGGTTGGGAGGAGGAGGGGTGGAGAAGGAGGGCAGAAGGGGAGTGCAAGGAGAGAGTGGAAGAGGGTAGGAGAACATGAGGGAACAGGATTGCGCAGATGGGAGGAGGACAGAGAAGGAGAACAAGGAAAGAGATATTTTGGTTGAGGGATCCATTTTCAGGCTAGCCAAAAACCTGCTTCTAGGCAAATTCCCGGGAATCCTCAAGGATGACTACACCTAAGACCCTAAGTAATGGTGATGAGGGTATCTAAACTGGCCGTCCTCTGTAAACATATTGATGACAACCTTCATTGTCATCATAGAAAATTCATCCAGCAACTTATGGAAGCCGATTCAGAGATCCACAGGTAACCACTGGACCGAGCTCCCAGAGTCCAGTCAACGAGAGGAAAGAACTATAATATGAGCAGAGGGTTCAAGACCATGGTGGGCATACCCACAGAGACAACTTTCTTGAGCTAGTTGGAGCTCACTGACTCTGGACTGACAGCATGGGAACCAGCATAGTTCCCATGAAGGAACCATGCAGGGCCAAAACTAGGCCCCTGCACGGAAGTGACAGGGTTTTTTGACTTCCCATGGGAATCTTCGCCCACTCTGAGGAGTAGATAGGGTGGGTGGAAGATGGGGAGAGCAGGCGGAGGGTAGGCAGAGGAAGCTGGGGTAGGTATATAAAATGAGAAAAGATTTTAAAAATTAATTAAAAAATCAAAAATCTTTTCACCATCTTAGTTTTATAGATACATCTGTAGAAAAAATATTTTATACAAGATACCCAAATAATATATTTTACAGTGATAAACCATGCTAACATATATTAAAGTATTGAGTATTTAGCAACGTCCAAAAGATTTTATTGACAATCAACTATGCTCTTTCATATCAGGTACACAATGCAGTTTTTAAGGAAATGAAAAATCAAACTAACTTATACCAGGTTCTGCTTATTTATTGTCTTCTAGATGGACTCATTCAATTCTAGACAAGGTCCTACAATCTTAATATTGCTAAAGTATGGTGCCCACAGTTTAAAAAGTATGACTCATATTGTTGTAACATTTACATATATAAATATCAACTCAAACTCAATCTAGAATAAAAATATGGTGGCTGATTTAAAATGCATCTGCAGGTCTAGGGTGTTAAAATAAGATAGCATTATAGAAGATATGGATCATGGGGATGTTCTACAAGGTGATGTGCTGGAAACTTTCAGACTTTTATTTCTTCCAGTTTATATGAAACTTCACTGTTTTTTAAAATTTAAACCATAGTGTAGCCATGCTTGAAGGAACATGCTATGATCCCAGTACTTAGAAAACAAGATCAGTGTGATATGGGATTCAGAGCCATCAGGTGACAGTCAACAT
Source organism: Ondatra zibethicus (assembly GCA_004026605.1). NCBI lineage: Eukaryota > Metazoa > Chordata > Mammalia > Rodentia > Cricetidae > Ondatra > Ondatra zibethicus. The sequence continues at coordinate 13,068 of PVIU01026702.1, read as the reverse complement.
CTGTCTATAAAAAGTAAATGAGTCAATAAATAACTTTAGTGAATTTAGAAATACATTTTCCAGGCACATCAACCAAACAGCATGCCAGGCTACAATGGCAGAGGAACTGTAGATATTAGGAAATAAGAAGAAGGTAGGGAATATATCTGGGGGAGGGGAGAAAAAAGACACTGGTGCAGGAATGTAATATCGTAGAGAAGAATAAAAAATCAGAAAGAAAGAAATACATCTTTAAGTAATGGACAACTCAGATCTATGCTTCTATATAGCCATCTGCTGTATACTATACCTGATTAGATAGCATTTTAAACAAATACACACATATTTGGAGAGATTAATATTTTGTGGTTTAGAAAAATTATCACAATTAATTAGTTATTAATGCAAGTTTAATATATAGATTCTCCAGATCCATAATCTTAGTTCAGAATCTGATGTACTCCATTTTAAACTAATCACTTTTTTCTTTCTAGTCCATTAGCTAGAGTGTGTTATATTAGAGAAGGCAGCTAATAGACTCCAAATGCAGTCAGAAAGTCAGTTCACATATTAGTTTTTGCTGCCTGTTCTCTTCGACAGTCTTGCATAAACTTCACTCAGAGTTCACCGAAAATCAAGCTCAATCAAAATAAAGAAACCAGGATATATTACATTATCATTAAATATTTAGTACATTTTTATATATCTATTTGGCACATATATTTGGTATAAATATTTGGTTTGTGCTGCTTCAACACACTACAATTCTTATGTTCTGAAAGTTTTACAACTTCTCGGCAAACTTTTCAAGCAGAGACGCACAATTCAGTAGAAATAATCCAAAAAATAAAATGTTTTTCAAACTGAAGTTTTCCGCAATTTTGTAAAATTTTACATTCTTAGGGAGACCTTGCCTTCATGTCTTCCTCATCCCCGTTTTCTCCTCCTCCTCTTCTTCCTCCTCCTTATTCTTCCCATTGCCTTTGCAACCCTCGTTTATTTTTGAATTAATAATTATGAATAAATACTGATTAATAATTATTAATAAAGTCCACTTCTGTGCTTTTTGTTGCTATATTTTCATCACCAAAAATGTATAGATGACATATAATAATAACTGGATGAGTAAATAAAATTATTAATTAGTTTGCATGCCCTATTTATATTCATTTATATATCTTCTAATTCTATGAGTTAAAAGTTATGGTCTATAATATGATGATAAATTCAAAATCATATTAGAAAAATTCTAAGTAAATGGCAATTTCCTCTATGCTCCATTGATGAATATTTTTTTGTACTGAGATTGGCCACAGAATATGGTCCTTCTTGGTGAGTCTTATAAAATGCATACTAATAAATTTATATATAGTAAAAATATTTAATGTGTGGCATTTGTTGTTAAAATGTGATTACATTCATATATCATGTCCATAACCAAGAAAATAAGCCTATATGAACAAATCATTTTGGATGTTAAACATTTCACATTTGTTTTGCAAACATTAATGATTTAATAATTAATCACTTTCATTTCCAAAAATTTGAGACTATAGTATTATGGGCGGGATATATGGCTTAGCCTTAAAGAGCATGTATCTAAGTGAGTTTCCTGAACCCATGCCTCCCTATTCCTTGTGTCTCCAGCTACAGGGGGATCTGATGCTTCTGGTCTCTGAAGGATTTACATTTATGTAAATCTACACCCACACATACAGAATTATAAAAGTACACTAGCATGCGTGCGTGTACCTTAAAAGTAAAATAATCATCAAAACACTTTCATTTATTATTCATATTTCTTTGTAAGTTAACTTTCTTCTCCAATGACCTTGGGCTTTGTATCTCTGATAAAGTTACATGCTTTGGGGAAAATATATTAATTTATCAAACTTAACTTCTTTCCTTATTTAAGCCATAGGATAGCTTTTTCTGTTCCTTTAAAGTTGATTTGTTTTCATTTAAGAGGTCTTGAAACATTTATCTATTCTATAATCTCTGCTTGGAAATTGGATTGTTTAAGCTATTTTCAGATTTAATGTCACATCAAGCAGGATTTAAATGCACCTCATTGTAGTATATTTCTTTTCTTTGTTTGAGCATTTTGTGACTTTCTTATCACTTTTTTTAAAAAATATGATTAATATTACTAACAGAGTACTTAACAAATTCATATATTATGTATGCATATGCTTATATCATAACATATTGCCAAGTTTTGTTATAAATCTTAACATGTAATAAAACATCTTTTAAGCTGTACATTCTCATTTTCTATCTTTTCTCCAAGGTGGTTGCTGATGTCTATTTTTATCAACTTTAATACTTTATTTTTATCAAGAACATACAATATTTGCACAACATTTCTTAAAGCATCCTTTCTCTCATTCTTATTTTCTTATTGGAGTTTTCCAAACACAAATACTAGATGATTTACCAGAATTCACTGGTGGTTTGTATTATATGTTGCTTTGGTTCTCTCGGTATGTGTTCAAATCGTATCATCTTTACTGCCAGTTCCAATCAGTGTCTAATATATTGTTTTCATACAACATACTTCATACATCACAGTTTGTAATTTTTCTATTTTATCATTATGTGTGTGTGTTGTGTGTATGTGTGTTTTTATTGTTTGTGTATATGGTGTGCATGTTGGTTGTGTATGTATGTATTTAGGATGCATAGGCACAGTAGTGTGTGTGTATGTGAAGAGCAGAAGACAGTCTCAGATCTTGGTCCCTCAGTACTATACATTTCAGCTTTTGAGATAGGACCTCTTCCTGGCTTGGGACTGGCTATTTAGGCGAGGCTGCTGCAAGTGAGCCTCAGAGATCTGCCTTTCTGTGTTCTCTGACGGTGTGATTGCAAGCATTCACCACCATGCCTGACATTTCCACGTAGGTGCTGATTATCTGACACACTTCATACTTGCATGTACTCTACTGACTGTGCTATCTCATATCACTCTATTGAAATTTTCTAAACTACTATTCAAGTACTTTTTCTCCTAAACACATGAAAAAAATTACACAAAGAAATTTTGACAAATAAAACTTAGTAGTGTCTTTGAGCCAAGACTCGTTTAAAACTGGGGAGCCAACAGAATCAATGATTCAGAGTACTCTGTCCAATTATGTAAGGACTAACCCTTTGAGGGACAAACAGAGAAATAAAGAAGGTAAACATAAGTAATTGTTTATAACTAGGCACCATTATTACTGAGAGAAGGTAGGGAATTAGTTGTTTTGTTTGAATGAAACTGAAAGACCCCAACCGAGTTTTCATAACGAACTGAATGAATTGGGTAATGGGACAGATTCTTCCTCCCCGCTCCCCCTCCCGACAGGGCAGGAGGGCTAGCAATTATCAGAACTGGTCACAGTCCTGGGCAGGAAGGCTAGCAATTATCAGGACCAGTCACATTCTTCTAAACAGATGATTATCAGAACCTGTCATAGTGAATGATTACCAGACTGTAAACTGAGTAACGATGGAACAGGCAGCTTGTCACGTATTCAATGCTTTTCTGGGAATAGGCTGAACTATGTTAATTTCATTCTGGGTTGAAGATCTAGACCAATCCCAATTGTACCCGTACCCCATATTATAATTTATGTAAATCTTGTGGTTTTTGTCTATAAAAACTTGCTTGCATGAATACTCGGGGTGCTTAGCTATCCCGAAGCTGGGCACCCGCTTGCGCAACCATGGAATTAAACCTCGTGCTTTTGCATCTGACGGCCTGGTTATTGAGTCTGGGGGGTCCTTGGCGATAAGACCACTCTGAGGGTCTTTCAAAACATAGTTGCTTATATTTGAGTGAAACTCTGATCCTTGACATAGTCTTAAATTATTTTTTGGATTATTTAAATGCAAAATTGATTTTTATATATACTATAGAATTTGAAAAACTTCACTCTGATTTTAAACAGTTCTAAGTATGAAAAGAATTTTAGGAAAATAATTTTAATTTATATTTTGTCACATTTTAAGAGAGATGGAGAGTATTATACTCTGAAATTTGCAGAAAATATCAGGAGAGAGGCTTCTCTTCAGCTTGTCCTCTGTAATAACATCACAGTTGAAAGTATATGCTTATTATTATAAAACCAATCACTTAGAGTTTTATGTCATTTTTTGATTTATATCATATTATTGATTAAGCTATTTTGCCAGAAGCAAAGACCTGTATTTTGAGATCTGTATTTTGTTTACAGCCACCTTAAGTTCACAAGTAAGAAAGATATTCACCTTTGCTGGGCAAGTTCCAGACCTAGGACATTAGCCTAGTGAGACCTGCTGGCCCCAGGCTTTTAGACACAATTAGCATTTCCTTTGTTAGTCAACAATCACAGACCCTCAGTATTTCCTTGTCAGCCTGGGATGTCTCTGGATCTGATTTCCAGCAGACCTGATACCCTTTCCCTTCCCACTTGCCCATTTGCTATATAACAGCTTCTGAGGAATAATAAACTGCGGTTTGATCAGAAATCCTGTCCTGCCATTGTTTTGTCGTCTCTTGTACCTTCCATTCCCCTTCCGCCTCTAGGTTTATCAGGGAACCCAATTTATATCCCACTGGCCAGGATACTATTTTGCACTTGATATTTTAAAATCAATTCTAGATATTACAGTGTTTTAAAAATTGAATTTTGTGTGTTTTCCAACCTGCATAAGTTTCTGCTCATACCTAGGAGTGTTTGAACCCATAATGGTCCTATCTCTGTCTTCAGCATGCAGAGTATTTATTACAAGTGTAGATATTTGAAAGTATATCATGTCAATAACTAAAAATTTTGCATTATCAAGGAATTCATTTTCATTCCAGTTAAAATATTATATTAGTTCTAGTTTCATATTAGATTTTTGTTTCATTAATTTGTTCATTGGCGATTTCATGAATGTATATAATGAATTCTGGTAATTCTCTGTGCTATTATTCAGGCATCTTTACTGAACTGCCTTTGAGTTCCTACCAGGATACGTCCTCAGCTGCAGAAAACTAAGAGCACCTTCTATGCAACTTTGCGTTGTTGTCTTTTAAAAGATGGACCTTGACCACCTCATGTCTTTTCCTTTCTCTCTCTTTCTGCTTCTCTGCCTTTCTCTCTCTGTCTCTCTCTCTCTCTCTCTCTCTCTCTCTCTCTCTCTCTCTCTTTTCTCTTCTGCTGCTACAGTCCCCAGAGGCTAGTCTCTCCTCTACTCCACCCCTTCCCCCATTCACTTTCCCACAATAAAAAACCTCTCCACCTGAGCTCTGAAGCTCTCATGTGCCACTTTTATTTTTTAAATTGCAACACTCAGTACCATCCTTCTGTTGGCCTACTCTTGTTAAAACAACTCTCCTCCTTACAAGACACTTTTGCATCTCAATCTTTTAACAATTTCTTTTGTAATCTATTTGTTTAGTGAGGGTCCGCTATATATGAGCCCATGTGTTTTTGAAGTAACTGGCTTGTTGACCAGTGGGTTAAATAGCCAAAGATAGTAATTGTCCTTCTCTCAAAATCTATCAGTAGCCACCCTCTACATGATTTTTTTTAGGGCACAGAACAGTTTCTCACCTGGGCATCCAATTTTCCAATGAGGCAAAGTGTCTCTGAGGACTCTGACCAAATTACAGTAACTGATATCTTTTATTCTGGTAGGTAGAAGAAAGAATTTTGTTAGCCTGCTATGGATATTATCCTGTGTATGTATTTGGAGGCTATCAAACTATACCGCTTTAAAAAACAAAATCCTTATTTATTTTAAATAACAATTATATTGGACAGGTTGTCTGGTTTCACTTGTATTTATCAGTTGGGCCTGTCCTTCTAGTTAAAGGAATTGCTAAATTCAAAAACGTGACATGCTTAGATAGTGATAAAAGTAAATTAATATCATTTTTGGCATGATGTTTCACGCTTAAAAATATATTCTCTGGTTACTGAAAATAAGAGATGAAAAGAAGGTTTTAAAACTCTCTGCCTGGTATAGACATTATATCAATAGAGTATCCAAGGCAGTAATTATATATTTCTCCTCACTGTTTTTGCTAAAAATCTTATTGCTTAACTAATGTACCTTGATTTTTTTCTTTCTTACATTGAAAAATTTTAACAAAAGATTTTAAACTGAATATACTCATTCTGCTATGTGTATGTATCTAATTGTAAGTGAATTTCAGTCGAGACAGAAATCCGAAGTCAAGTAATTAGCTCTTATTATCAGAATCCAGAGTCTTGAGAGTTGAGAGAAAGGGAAAATCACAAGTTAATGCCTTTGTCTCTTTAGTCTACATATAGATATAATTTCCTTTGTTATCATTGTTCACATTTCTTCATGTCTCTGCGGTCTTATCCTTGTTCTTTTTATATTGCTTTTTTTCCCCTCTTTATTCCTGTATGTCCTTATGTTTTTTGTTTGTTTGTTTTGGTTTTTCAAGACAGGGTTTCTCTGTAGCTTTGGAGCCTGTCCTGTAACTAGCTCTTGTAGACCAGGCTGGCCTCAAACTCACAGAGCTCCTCTTGCCTCTGCCTCCTGAGTGCTGGGATTAAAGGCGTGCGCCACCACCGCCCAGCTGTATGTCCTTTCTTTGCAAACTTATCCAATCATTGCATATGCTCATGCTGAATCTTTTAATCACTGTATTCTCATCATAAAACCCATTGGATTTTTATCAAAAATAATGTACAGCTTAAAATTATGTGTCCAAAGATTAAGAATTGTATCAAAATGTTTTAGAGCTAAGACTGAACCAACTTCAGAACTCACATTACCTTTCTCCTCTCTTGTTTGAGACAATGTATCCTCTGCAGAGGTGTATTTCTAATTGTTTTTAAAATAATCCAAGGGATTTAAAATTTACAATGAAGTGACAAATAATCTTTAAATAAGAAAGATAAATACAGTAATTTTTATATTCATTCTAAATGTATATTGAGTATTATTAAGTGTGTCATTTCTGTCAAAGACCTGGTAGTTGTTTTGAGAAATCACCTGGTTGAAGAAAAAAAGGTAGCAATGATGTTCTTTTAGGCCCTGTACATTCAGAAAAAATGCATATAATCTCAAAATTATTTAAGCTCCTTTCATTTCCTTGAATATATAAATTTACTTTGATTTCATTTTGAAAATACTGAACTATATTTTATATTTAATGATGGTAGTCAATATGTATAACTTTCCTGTGATTAACAATAACTTAATGGACATTGCCCACAACAATATCAACAAATTCATAGAAATACTAAGAGACAAACACAAAATGGCAAGGCCGAAACTCTGTGTCATTTACATTCTTGAGAGCACAGTAGTGAGTATTTAAAAGAACATACTTAGTACTTCAGCAGCTGAAATAGTGTTTGGTTAAATCTGAACCTTAAAGACCAAACATTCCTTGTTACTGGTTAATAATGCTTCTCTTTGCTGTGAACAGAAAGGAAAAATAAGTTCTACTTGACACCTGGTGATATTGCTCAAATGTGCAGTATTGGCCTACCGTGTAAGACAGCGTGAATTAAATTCCTGAACTTGAGAAACATAATCTATTTGAATATAAAACATATTCATGGGTCACTTTGTAGGAGTTTTGCAATTTTAGCTCTGAAATAAAGCTGCATTGAATTTGAGAAAATTAAGAATAAGGAACACTCTGAGTGTAGTGTTCGATAGCCTTCTCTACCTTCAAGACTGAAAGCCATGTTATTCCCGGTGATTACCTTCCAAACATTTTTGGTTAGTCTTTCTGGATAGCGTTCCCTAGAAATCTGGGTATAACATTTTATTGATGTTATTTTAACTCTGAAGATCAGTTGTGGCTCTCTTGATTTTGTTTCTTAGAAATATTATGTTTTCTAGAGTAATCAGGATCTGTTAGTTGAGAAAAACATGCTGCCTCTTCCTTGTTATTTATTATCAATTTGCTTGCTTTGTATCAGTATAGTATATATAAAAACGGATCACAAACATTGCTGGTTTTGTAATTATAAGAATTGAATTAATAATAAAATACTATTATGTAAATAACCAAAAAAAACTTTAAAATTGTAGACTATTTTTCTCTTGTAGTGTAGTTTTTTTCTTATATAGAACATAACTGCAGCAATGCACAAGAACTAGGAAAGAATAGATTAAAATTAAAATCATTTTTCTTGTCAGCATGATGAGAAAAGAACAAGTTTTCCTTATTTTTTGTTTGTATGTTTCTCACATTGTTAGAGGATTATGGGCAAATATCATCAATCAGCTCCTCTAAACTTTTGAAATTCACCTGCAATCAATACCATGGGCTAAACATGGTTTATTAACTACAACCCTAACATTATTTCATCAGAACCAAGAGACGATTGCAATGACTCATATATAATAAGATAGAAAATGAACAGTGCAACAGTTAAAACAACCTCATAGGTTTAGCATAAAATTCTTTCTGGGAGAAAAATGATCAATTTTCAGGCATGGGAAATCCTTCAAAGGTTATAAGACATCGTCTTTGTCATGAAAAGTAATTTGTGGTACAAAGCAAAACAGGAGAGTGAAAATTGCATGTTTTCCTCTATATATCATAAACTGCATAATAAAATGAAACATAGAAAAAAATATAGATGGTCCAGAGAATGTCATTTATGTGAGCAAAGGTAAGTTTATCAAAATTGTATTTTGACAAATGGTAGTTATATACAATTCATCACATTATAGTAACTGGCTAAGTAGAGGGCCAACAATATTTAAAACACAGTACTGATGTCAACAAGTCTTGCTTTCAAAACTGTACATAACATTTATACAATGTCTTGATAAAATATGTTCTTATGAATTTATGTAGGTAAAAGGTCACATTTAATGCAAAGATAAAATTATGACCTGTCTTGTATTATGCTCTTAGGAGACAATGCATATTCATTCCCTGAAAAATCAGAAAAAAAAAGAAAACATGTTCTCAAAAAGTTATTTGTGTTGAATAGTCTTTCAGTGACAAGACACACAATAATCTAAGGAAAATAGACAAATACAAAAGGCTCATTTTTATAAATAAGTGAGATTTATGGTTATATTTGATTATCAATCTTTTTGAACTTTCTTGGTTTGAATTTCTAAACAAATTATCATCTGAGGTCAGCAGCAGAACACTATATTAAAGAAGTGGTTTGTGATTTAGAGACTACATTCTTGTCCTAAACATAATTAGTTTTGCATTTCCCACTAATTATCCTTGTGATCTTTGGAAAATAATAAAAGTTATCAGGTATATGGTTTTGTTTTGAGTAAAAGACAAGGATTGAAATAATGTCCCAAGGAATGTCACTAACATTCATTTTAAGTCAGGATTGAAATACGTAAGAAAAATATATGGAACAAAATTGAATTGCTTCTATTGTCAACTTTCAAATATTAAGATATTGAAAATCAAATGGTTAATTATCTGTTCAATCAATATGTTCTTTGTAACATAAACTTAGAAATTGGACGGTCTATCTTCTGAAACATGTACCAAATTGTTCCACCTGTGTCTGTGTATGTATATGTGCATTTCTCTGTGTGTGTGTGTGTGTGTTCATGTGTGTGTAAGTTACCATACATTCTTTGGAAGATATGCTAGCATAATAAGTGAGTTATGCATATAAACATAACATATTGAGATAAAGTTGAGAAACAATATTTTGGTACATGGATAAGTGATAACCTAGTGGGGTCTGGAAGTTTTTACAGGAAAGGTCATAGAGTAGGATGAATCTAACTCATTCATGAGAATCAGTCCCAAAACTAATTCCTTAAAGGTAACAGTTAACAAAAATAATAATTCAAAAGCATTTTTATATTAAATTTGAAAATTCAGCACTCATTTGGATATCTCATTTCTGCCATAGATGACATTATCTTAGATAGATTAACAAAGAAATCAACAGGATTCCTTAAAAATGGCTTACTTACATGGCTTGAAAGATTCAGTGCTGTGAAGCACAACTGAGAGTTTGGGTCTCTGTGTTTCTGTATTCATGATGATCTTCCATTGTAGTAGCTAGGTTCTAAGGATGAGCTTCCAAAGAGGGTGAGGTTTATAACTGATGATAAAGATACATCATGAAATGACATTATCACTTTAGCTTCGGTTATAGGCCTACCTGAATTCACATAGAATTCTCCAAGGGAGGATTGTAGAAACAGACTGGAAGGAGAGAGCTAGCCTGTGAATAATATGGAAAAGATAGACTAACTACAGAAATGTAGTTGACAGGTTTTTTTCCTCAAATTGGTTAGGGAGAATAAGTAAGAATTATTGAATTAATAAATTATTATGGAAAAGGGCATCAAAAATCATCACACTGACATCCAAAGGGGCTGTGCCAGTTTGCATTCCCACCAGCAATTCAGGAGTTTTCCCTTTACCCCACAACCCACCACCAAAAGTTGTCATCAGTGTTTTTGATCTTGACCATTCTTACAGGTGTAAGATCGAAACTCAGAGTTGTTTTGATTTGCATTTCTCTGATGACTAAGGATGTTGAACATTTCCTTAAGTGAATTTCAGCCATTTTAGATTCTTCTGTTGAGCATTCTCTGTTTAGGTCTGTACTTCATTTTTTTAATCGATTATTTGTTCTTTTGATGACCAGTTTCTTAAGTTCTTTGTACATTTTGGAAATGAGACAAAAGGAAATCAAGGGGATACAAATAGGAAAAGGAGAAGTCAAACACTCACTATTTGCTGATGATATGATAGTTTACATAAGCGACCCCAAAAATTCTACCAAGGAACTTCTACAATTCATAAACACTTTCAGTAATGTTAACAGGATACAAGATTAACTAAAAAAAATCAGTAGTTCTCCTGTACTCAAATGATAAAAGGGCTAAAAAAGAAATCAGAGGTACAACAACCTTCACAATAGCCACAAATAGCATAAAATTTCTCGTAGTATCTCTAACCAAAAAAAGTGGAAGACCTGTATGACAAGAACTTTAAATCTTCGAAGAAAGAATCTGAAGAAGACACTAGATCTCCCATGCTCTTGGGCAGGCAGAATTAACATAGTAAAAATGCCACTCTTACCAAAAGCAATCTACAGATTCAATGCAATACCCATTAAAATCCCAGCAAAATTCTTCACAGACCTCAAAAGAACAATACTCAACTTCATATGGAAAAGCAAAAAACCCGGGATAGCCTAAACAATCCTATACAATAAAAGAACTTCCGGAGGCAACACAATCCCTGACTCAAACTACTACAGAGCTACAGTACTAAAAGCAGCCTGGTATTGGCATGAAAACAGACAGGAGGACCAATTGAACTGAATTAAAGACCTGGATATTAATCCACACACCTTTGAACACCTGATTTTTAAACGTGAAAAGATCATTTTGATGAAGGCCTCTAATTTAAACAAGGAAAAGGTAAAACAGGTGTATTTAGTAAAAATTACAGTGTAATCCCAAGATCAGAATGGACTTGTTATGTATGGGTAGCTTTAAGAACATCTGGCTAGATGGTATCCTTTGAGGTGCTGTACTCTTTAGCTAGTAACAAATGCAAATAATAATCTGATATATTTGCCAGGAATCAATTTTATTTTGAAATGCTGATATATAATGTCAGAAATCAGTTATGTAGTAGAAGGCGGACGGGCTGCATCCTGCCACCTGTCTAGTTTACACCCGAAATAACCACACAGAAGTTGTAGTAATTAAATTACTGCCTGGCCCAGTATATCTAACCTCTTCTTGGCCAACTATCACATCCTAATCTAACCCATTTCTATAAATCTGTGTTTACCACAAGGTTGTGGCTTACCAGGAAAGATCCTAACCACAGTCAGTCTCAGATAGGAGTTTCATGGCATCTGCCACACTGCCTTCTTCCTCCCAGAATTCAGTTCTCTTTCCCACGCCTACCTAAGCTCTTCCCTATCAAAAGGCCAAGGCAGTTTCTTTATTCAACCAATGAAAGCAACACAAATACAGAAGAACCTCCTACACCACAGTTAGTCATTCTTATATACATTATATTGCTGTTAGCAAGTCGGAACACAGAAAAACTTGCAAATGAATAAGTGCCAAATATGGGTTTGACCTCATTTGTTTCCTTGTAGTTAATATTATTAACCCTAATGAATAACGGTCAGTAATTTAAGGCATATAACACAAGGCACATGTTGACTTTTGTGTTTTTTATCTTTTTCACTATTTTTTTAGAATATGTCTGATTACTCAATAATTTTAATGGTATGCTATTTTTATACACTCATAGAAGAAACTTTGACAACATTTATGAATTAATACTATCCTCCTTACTGTTTTTTCCTCATATGAATCTTAATAATATCCTTTTGATCCCTCTGCATATTTTTACCCTGAATTTTGTGCATGAGAGAAGGTGTGACATATTGATTTTTGTGTCCAGTTTTTATCATTAAACATGATGGACTCTAGCCCTATACACTTTTCTTAAAATTTACATGGGTTTTAAGTGACTAAATTATTTCACTGTGTATATACACCAAAATTTGATTGTTAAATATATAATTACTGGATCTGATTTCATTGCTTAGTTTTCTGAACCATACCATATACATGACTATGCAAGTTTCTCTTTTATATGCTTCTTTCAGTGCTTCGGCTATACGCAGCAGTGTTATACCAGATAATTCCAGGCAAGCACACTAAAACAGAGCCACAATTCCATCTTAGGCACTAATATTTTAAATTTCTAGATGAACCCCCTTACTGATATCTATGGCTGTATGACTGCTTTACAATCAGTTGAAAAGGTAAAAATGTAGATCATTGAATCTATTTTTAAAAAACAACTTTTAGTTTTAAATGTTTTACATTGGATCTTTAACCTGTTTTTTAAGGTTAAGCAAAGGTATATTTGGATAGACATGTCATCTTCAAACACATTAAAGATCTACATATAGAATACGGCAGTTAAGATGCTTTAATAACCTAGGCTCTTTTTTATGACAATGGAATATGTCTGCTCCTGGCAAGACCAATCTACTTCAGAGAAGTTAATGGGCATCGAAGAAATTCCACATGGAGTTTACTTTCTTTGTAGCAAAAGTCAGCCATTGGGAAAGAAAATTCCCCTGCCTTGACTGCTGA
>PVIU01026701.1:0-21892 GCA_004026605.1 Ondatra zibethicus | reverse complement strand
TATTCCATTATTCAGAGAGGGATATGGGTATATCTCTCTGCAGGTTGGGGATACAGAGCACCAACATGGTTTCTAGGTATATTTTCAGACCACAGTATGAATAGATAATGCATGCATTAGTGCTCTCAATTTGGCATGTGAAATATTGAAAGAGAGGTATATAACTATCTTAAAAGGGTATCCCAGGTTGCCAAACTATCCTTACTTGCCTCTGTTTTATTACTTAGAATCAATGAAGACTATCATGGGTTTTCATTTTTACTTTTCTTTTTCTTCATTTTTTTCTTTAGTTTTTTATTCTTTTTTGGTGTCTGCACTATTAGGAGAAATTATTTAATGAAGGTTTCCTCTCTTCGTTTAAAATGAGTTTCATTAGTAATCTTTGCCCCAATTCATGAAAGCAGAAATAGCTATCCATTCAAATCTGAAGATGACAAAGCAGCTACAAAGTGCTGCTGGAGGGGAAGCTTTATAAAGACAGGAGTTCTCATATGTTTTGTTCAGCCCTAAGCCCCCAGTGTCTAGCAGAATAGTGCAATTAAGAGTTTGAACTCAGTTCTCACCAATGGTATCTCTTAATTAAATATTGTTTTCATTAATACACTTATGACAGGAGCTAATAAAATCATAGAAGCAATAATCTCTACTCCACTGTAAATCTGTAACTAGGCTCTGAAACCAGGAAAATATGAAGTCTCTTCATTTGAAAAAGATTTATTTTGTCAGATTAAACAATATTTAATTGTGGCACTAAATCAGTGAAGTCAAAATGAAATTTGTCTCTATAATATTGAAAAATGTGTTGTTACTGTACATTAAGCAAAATGAAGGCCATGTCTTGATGGTATTTAATTTGTGTATGTGTGTGTATATGTGTGTGTGTGAGCACACATGGGTGTGCATCAGGCACGTGTATGAACATGTATGTGTGTGTGTACAGAAAGCTTTGGAGATTATCTCTGAGTATGTCTCAGTACCTAAATATAAGATGTCTTCTGGGTCATTTTAACAAGGCCTATGTTTAATGTCATTATGGAACAGTCAGAGCATCATAGTGCAATCTGTGTCATGAAATGCTTCACTCCCTCTTCTATTCTGACAAGCACCTAACACCTAACATTTAGTAGAATTTAGTACCCTGCTGCAAGTGAATTATGAGACCATCAGCATGTGTGTTTTTATAGTAATAGAATCGTTACCCTTTCTGATGTCCTGAAACCTCTTTACTTAAGAATATCCTCAGCTAGCCACAATAGATGGTTAGTTCTCAATCTAACCTTCCAGATTCTAGTCATTGCTTTCTGTAATGCATTAACTAAGAAATCCATGACTAAAATACTTCTTTTTATTGAAGCTATATTATGCCTTTCTATGTGTATCTTAATTTGGGTCAAAAGTAATTTCTAGAGAAACGTCTACTCTTTTAATGATGATAGTGGCTTAAAAGCAACAATTATTTGGATTTAAATGAATGGAGAAGTATCGATCTCTCATAGAGAAAATCCAGATAATATGTGGAATTACGTGAACTATATTATTCACAAGGTTATGTGTGGTAGTAGGCACTGTCAGGAATAACATTGTTAGATGGAAATGCTCATCTAGAAATATATTTATTTCTTCAACATACTAGCTTGCCAAGGGCCCTTTATACATATCAATAATAAATCAAGGGGCAGTATGGAGTCATGGATCTCATGGATTCAAAATTTTATGTTTTAATTTCTTCTGCTCCCACCCCAGCAGACTCTGGTTTGATATCTACAAGGATAATAGTTAAAATGAATTTGACCAATGAGTTCTACAGTTATTTTTCTGGAAGGATAACATCCATCAACCTGACACGACCTTTTGGATGATAATAGAGTCTCCCAATCACTAAGAGTTGTTGGTTAGAATTTAGTTTGATTGAAGTTTACTCGAGCTATGGGAACCTTGATAGAGTAACTCATAATCTATGACTCTTATGAGTAAAACCCTCAAACTTGAATTCAAATCATGTAGAGATGAGCAGCTAATGCAAAGGCATATTCTCTGCTGAAGTGCAGCAGGAACCAGCACATATGTATGCAAGAATGATAAGAATTAAATTCCTTGGGAAGCAGCTAATAAATACCATTAATCAAGGAATGATTACACTCATATAGTCAAAACTATTCAGAAACCTAACCTTATTATAGTCACAAAGGTATTGATTTATGCAAGTCACTTCATCTATCTGTGTTTCTCTCCCCTTTTAAAGGCCCAAAGAAGATAGTAAACAAAAACAGAGGTTTGGGGGAAAGAAACCAACTGAATGAAGATTAACAAAAGGGAATTAATATAAAAGTTATGAACAACATTTATAGCTCAATATGTTCTCACAAACTTGGTACATTAAGACCATTTTTATTGGCGGTTCTTAGAAAAATGACTAAGTCGGTCCTACTTAATAAAATAATATTCAGCATTCATTCATCAAAATTGCATATTTTATAAACAAATGTTCTTAAAACAGTTTTTATCATCTGAGTCAATTTGATTCCCTCTAAGGATAGATTTACTTTCTCCATAAAACATACTCTTGAGGAATTTACACTATAATTTGATATTCCTTTTTTCTTTTTTTCTTTACTTTTTTATTTTTTTATTGTTTTTATTGACCTCTACATTTTTTCTCTGCTCCCATCCCTATCTCTTCCCTCTCCTTCAACCCTTTCCCAAGGTCCCCATGCTACCAATTTACTCAGAAGCTCTTGTTCTTTTTTACTTTCCATGTAGATTAGATCTGTGTATATCTCTTTTAGGTCCTCATTGTTGTCTAGGTTCT
This sequence comes from Ondatra zibethicus, assembly GCA_004026605.1. Taxonomy (NCBI): domain Eukaryota; kingdom Metazoa; phylum Chordata; class Mammalia; order Rodentia; family Cricetidae; genus Ondatra; species Ondatra zibethicus. Next base: position 19,083 of record PVIU01026701.1, on the reverse strand, counting down.
CTGGGATTGTGATTTGTGGGCTGGTTTTCTTTGCTTTATGTTTAAAAACCATTTATGAGTGAGTACATGTGATAATTGTCTTTCTGTTTCTGGGTTACCTCATTCAAAATGATGCTTTCTAGCTCCATCCATTTGCCTGCAAAATTCAAGATGTCGTTATTTTTTTCTGCTGTGTAGTACTCCATTTTGTAAACGTACCACATTTTCTTTATACATTCTTTGGTCGAAGGACATTTAGGTTGTTTCCAGTTTCCTAAGGCTATGAACCATTCAATAAAAAAGTCCAAACCTCATCTTTATATTCCTTAGTACTCAAAACATTTTGACAAGATGTCAGATTAGAATGTGCAAGCATTATAAATGACCCAAGAAACATGTTTTGAATAATGAAACTTTAATTCACAAGGTATGGAAACAATCACCTTACTATATAGAGGGAAGATATACTTTGTCCTATACCAGCATAGGAACTGCTATATTTACTGGAAAATATCTGGATTAAAATGTGAAGGTAAATTTTCTGTTGCAAGGCAAGTGATTAGCAGATAAACCAAACATCAAACAGCCTAGGAATCTAGAAAGAAAACATATCCTTCAGAGTGCTCTAAGTAAACATGAGCCTGGATCAGCAGATCATTGTGCAAAATGAACAAGTAATTAAAAGTACAAACATCAATGTGTGTCTTCCTTCATCAGTCTTAGTAGAGTTTCTCTTTTACTATTGGGTCATTTTTCTGATGTCTCTCCCAATAACTGCCTTCTCAGTCAGGAAGGGACTGCTTCATTTTGTTCCCCTCTGAATTCCATTACCCAGTACACTGAATGGATGGTGCTTTCTTATATTTTGTGTCAATAACAAAGAAATTACAATGATATCCTCATAAAAAATTAAATCTGCATTCCTCTGGTATAATCAATTGTTAGAGTCCAAAACTATATTCAGGTTTACGTGGTAAAAAAAAAACACACAAAAAAAAGAAAGAAATCTAATCTTTTTCCATGTAATATTTTGATATCATTTTAATTTGTCATTTGTTAAATATATAAACACTGCCTTGTAGCATCTGAAAAAAGAAAGGAGCCAATGGGGCTTTAACAGGACAAACTGGAAAGGACAGCTGTAAAATCTACACAAACAGGTGTTGGTGGTGACAGCTCTGTCCTATAGGCTCTCTGCACGTGCAAGAAGCTGCTTTCTTTCTTTATGAGACATTTGCTTGCCCATAAGCTAAAGTAGGTCTCATCTTATTTATGTTCTATTTCCATGCAATTATCACAAAGTCTAGGATAAAGTAAACACCCAAAAACTTTTGTTAGTGGGAAATAATAAATAAATGCTGAGCTTTGGTGTAGGAGGTCCTTCTGTCTATGTGTTGCTTTCATTGGTTGAATAAAGAAACTGCCTTGGCCTTTTGATAGGGCAGAGTGGAACCCAACGTGGTAACCTAACTCCATGAAAAACCTGCGAGAGCTTAATTATAGACACACAGAAAAAACAGAGTTTTTGCTGTTTGCTGGGGCATGCCACAAAGAGATTTTCCTGACTCAACAGGATAAAAAAAGCCACGCCATCTTGAAACAAGGTTTCCTAGGCCCTGCCGCTGATGTAACTCTGTCTATAGAGCTTTTGTGGGCCCAAGTGTTTGTGTGCCCACTTGGGGTCGGGAGGAAAGTATCTGAGATCATGCCTGTGGCTCAGCTCTTCCTGCCTAGGCAGATGGCAGGATCAGGCTTGGGCAGGCCGGAGAGCATGGTGGATTCCTGCCGCCATACACAGAGGTGTTTCCAGGCTGCACAATGCTCTGCATGGCAGATTTGGCTGTAACTCAGATAATAAGAGTTTATGTGCTGCACGCTCATTCTCAGAGTTAAAGTGCTGAGTGTGGCTCCTACCTGGTGGCCCCAGAGCTAGCAGAAATGTTATGTCACCATTTTCAAATTGGAGAGAGGTGGAGCGAACATCCAGAGCAGCTGCAACCAAGCTGCTTAGCATTTTAAAAGCTTTTCAAGACAGTAGAAAATTACAGACAATGCAATAGGACAGATTCAGACATAAGCAACCTCTAAATGGGTCACAATATTGGATAAATGCACGTAGGCTTAGGAGAGAGAAGAAAAAGAGTATAGAAAGGAATAAAATAAAGTTAATACTTTTAAAAAAGGTACAGTCTTTAAAGAAACAGAGTACAGATAGTCATAGATTAAAAGAAGTAAAAAAAAAGCCACGTAAAAATGGAAAATTCAGAGTCTGGATTATGTGTATTATTGTGTTTTCTTTGAATTTTTTGACTGTGAAGGAGCTAAGTACAGAAAGACTTTTCATTGTATGTGCTGCTAAGCTAAACCACCATGTATATTATAAAGATATTATGACCTCCGAATTTGGGTCTAAGGATATGATGCTTTGGAAAAGAGGTTCATTTTTTTGTCTTCACAGAAGATGAGACCCTGTGTATTGCTTCTAGAACAATATAGTGTGATAAACCATGCCCTCCTGAAAGGTCACCATGAATACCTTCAGAAAATTACTTCACTCAACTGAGTTGAGATGAACCTAGCACATAGGGTACACGATGAAAGACCTGATTAACAGCGCCCCATTCAGCATGAAGCAATTTGGAGAGAAATAACTGTGCCCATATTCTCAAATATTGTTTATAAATGGTCTTTTACATTTAAAGGGGGATATGCTATAGATATGAATAATTTGCATTTGTATGGATTTTGCTTTATTGATATAAATTTAAGGTCAATCCTGTTATATGTATATTTTTGTTCTTGATTAAAAATATAATGTATAATTAGGAAATATAGGTTTTTAATGGATAATCATCAATAATAGTCAAGCTTGTAGTCATGTTAGTTAGATTTTCTAAACATATAGAGATATATTTCAGTTAGATAGGCATTCTTCATATCTTTCAAAGACTATAGAATATGGCATTTAAAATGTTTTAATAACTTAGGTAGGACTTTTCATGACAATGAGACACGTCTGCTCCTGGCAGCACCGATCAACTTCAAGAGGAAGATGGGCATTGAAGAGGCTCCTTATGGAGTTGGTTAGCCATTTGGCAACCTGGACTATTGCATAAACTGGACACAAAGAACCCACAGAGAGAGGACTGCTAAACTTGCCTAAAGATGAGATGATCCTTCGGGGTTCCTGATTCATGAAAGAGTCTGCGAGACATTCTGCAGGATACAAAAGAAAGTGACTGAACTGTCTTTGAAATTTCCTGCTTCATGGAAAAGTCTGCTGGATACAATGGGCCTGTAGGCTGAAGATGGATGCCCCAATGGTACAGAATAACTTTGGGTGACTGTCCAGGCAGCGAGATGTCTCTGTCATTTCTAGAGCTTTGGAAGCTGCTTACAGTGTGCTTCCTGTTTACTTAGGTAATATTATATCCTTCTGGAGTCTTTGATGGAGTTGAAGAATAGATAGATAGTTATAGTTTTCCATTGTTATGATAAAAGATAAAATAGATCTAAATATTGTAACTGTAATTCTTGCTTGATACCTGTTACTATGTTAAGGCCTTTCTTTTTTGTTTAAACAGAAAAAGAGAAATGGTGTAGGAGGCCTTTCTGTCTATATGTTGCTTTCATTGGTTGAATAAAGAAACTGCCTTGGCCTTTTGATAGGGCAGAACTTAGATAGGTGGAGCAGACCAAACTGAATGCTGGGAAGAAGGGCAGTGTGCCTGACGCCATGAATCTCCTGCCTGAGACTGATGCTAGTTAGAGTCTTTCCCAGTAAGCCACGACCTCGTGGTAATACACAAATTACTAAAGACGGGTTAAAGCAAGATGTGAGAGTTAGCCAATAAGAGGCTAGAGATAATTGGCCAGGCAGTGTTTAAATGAATACAGTTTCTGTGGTTATTTCGAGGTTTAAGCTAGCCAGGCAGTGGGATGCAGCTCACTCTCTCCTTCAACAGAGCTTCTTAGTCATTGATTCAGTTCTTGATTCCCTTTGAGGGCCCTGTGACATGACTCCCTCTATTGTCACATCCTTCTTAAAGTCTTCCTTGGTAATGGCATCTATCTAATCATACTATCTCTTCTTCCTTCTTTCCAACATAGCAATCTCCTCTACCCAGTTACATCTTTATACTCCCTTTGATAGGACTTCATTTTCTGTGTGCTATCTCTGCATTTCTTAGACACATAGACTGCCTACTGTCATATTTAAGAACAAGAGGAAATAGTGGAACTTAAATAAGAAAAGGTGGGAAGCATGACTGGAAGGAGCTTCACATCCGAAGAGTAACTTTAAAAAAAAACACATCCAGTGGCTTCAGCTATGAACATTTTCTAGGTAAGTTACCCATTCATTTTTCTGCTGCCACTACCCCACCTTCTGATATACAGACACATATTTCTAAGAGATTCGTAGCTGCTTCTAACTGTTAGTACTACAGCGTCTTTTAATCAGATGGCCAAGATGAACTCATTATTCCATTCTTTCTCCCAAATGAGTCTTCTACTCTCCATACCCTTATGAATTTCACGCCTACTCATGACCCTTCCATAAGCCATCATAGAATAGCTGTTGCAAAATCTTGTTAAATCACTTCTCTGTGTATCATTGTTATATTTCTGTATCTCAGTGTCAAAGACAATTTCAGCTTATATTTATGCAGCTTTGACTATTATGGTACCATTTTCATTGGTGTCACATCTTGAGGTTTTTCCCTGTGGGCCAACAACACCATGGTCAGGAAGGGAGAATGAAATTAGCATAATGTGTATTAAAATTGCAATTGCTTATGGAATGCAAATATGATGAAGTTTCTGACTTCAAGAATGTTTAATGGGGAAAAGTTCTATGTTAAAAAAATAAAGTACAGCAAACAAAAGATAATTATATAGCATGGCATAGTGAATCATCAAGATGAGAGACACATTTTCTTTTTTATGTGGATCCAAGTGTTGCCTCCATTCCCACCTTCAGCTACTTAAGAGAGAGAAGGGCTTGTATATGTATCAAGTTCAAAGGCAAAACTATCAGGGAATGCTCCTGAGTCATAGCAACCAAAAGGGTAGCATTAGTGAGTATATTATTGCTATCTGTCTGAGATAGAAATTAGGAAAGTCAGAGGATAAAGGGGTAATTTCTTTTAAAGGGGTAATTTCTAGAACCGAAGGTGTGGAGATAATAACTATAATGCTGGCATGGTGTGCCACCAGATATCTAACAAAAATATCATCAGGAGGATCTTCTCCTTACACGGTGGGAGTACTGCCAGAAGCTGTACCTCATTGTGAGCCTCTCTATGAATTGCTTCAACTCAAGAGAATTACTTTGCCAAAGATCATACTTCCTTCACAGGATGAAGATACATAATGCTTCATCAACACAGGTGAATCCAAAGGGCTAATTCTATCACCCCAACATAGGTAACTATAAGGGCAATGTAAGTAGGTGACATGAAAGAATGAGTCTACAGTTGTTAAGAGACTTTATGAACAACTGTGATATCTCAAAGCTTAGCTTACCTGCAGCTCTTAATGGGACTGGTTCACAGATTAGCTTTTCTTTCTGCCCCATCTTTTTGTCCTGTTCTCCATCTCCATCTTAGATAATGCCTCCAACAGAACCTAACCTAAAACAATTGATACTAGGAGAGTCCTGGAAACTTATTTGCAGTTTTGAAGCTTAGTTACCCATGTATTTGATAAACATTGAATAGAGTATATTTTGAACTGGTTATCAAGGCAACTATTAGAACTGTCTGGACTAGGGAGATGGTTTAGTCAGTAATGCACTGGCCTCAAAAACAGGAAGACCTGTGTTTGAGTTTCAAGACTGAAATGACAACATTAGGCAAGGCTGTACGAGCTGTTAATCTCAGTGCTAAAAACACCGAGACAGGCAGTTCCTCAAAGTACACTGGCCAGTTAGCCTAGAATAACAAGTTAGTTCAGGTAAGAGAGAGATCTGTCTCGAAGAAGGTGAGGTCCATTCCCAAGAATGCAAAGGTTGTCATATCTCTACCACAAACACATCCATACAACTACATTCATGTATACAAACACACTTATTTTAAAAAAAACTTTAAAAGTGGATTGTGGTATCCCTACAATGAAAGGAAATATGTTAGCTGACACAGTCAACTTTTGAGAAAATAAAGACAGTATCACTAGATGACTGTTTCTGAGCTTAGTGTATACTCAAGAGAAGAAAATAGAAAACACATAGTTATTAAAAGACTAACTTTGAAACATAAAATTATTATTGTTATTATTATTATTATTATTATTATTATCTCATAAGGTGGGATCAAAGAAAGTTGGCAAGGCCTGCCTAGGAACATGACAGTAAGCACAGGCAAGTACTAAAGAAAACTAAAATTCTTGCATAAAACAAAGCACATTGTTAAAGGAACTCTCTTCTATGATATAATATTTAACATTCAAATAAATAATCTAGAGAAAGTGCTAGCTCTTTGATAAATGACTCTTAAAAGTGTGAACAAAGCAGTAGACCACAAGAAATAAAATAAAAATCTCCAACTGTCATGAAGGATGATCGAATAGAAAATTAAACCACTCAGAAAAAAATGTCCATGTTAAAATTAATGCTATAGTTTGGGTGTTGAATCCCTGGAAAGAAGACCTGCATGTTCAAATTCCAGAATAGCACTATTGGGAGGTGGTAGAAACTTACAGAGGGATTGTAAACACCAACCAATTCTTGTCATTCATGCTTGTCATTCTTGCTCCCTGGCCATGAGATGAGAGGTTTTGTTCTGCCATATGCTCCCAACACAAGATGAAAGTGAACTAGTCATGGAGTGAACTCTGCAAGTGCAAACCTGGGGAGAGTCCTCCCTCCATCATCTACGTTCTTTTTATCACATACATTGTGGTAGAGCAGCAGATTACTAACATAACAGAAGACTAGAGAACACAGCCAAAGACAATGTCTAGTGAGAGGATACATTATGAATATGAAATTGTTGTGCGATATTTGTAAACTGTGTTCAGGTGTATTGCTGTAATTGGTATAATAAAAGCTGAACAGTTGATTGCTGGGCAGAAAGTATAGGCAGGATTTCCGTGGAGATAATGAGGAGGAGGGGTCTACGTGCACAAGGAGCTAGGAGACACTAAGGAAGCAGGATGCAGGGTTAGTGAGGAAGCAGGATGAGCAGTACATGACAGAATGTAGATTAATAGAAATGGGTTAATTTATAATGAGTTAGATATAAGAGCTAATAAAAACAAGCCTAAAGATAAGGCCAAGATTGCATAATTAATAAGTAACCATGTCATTATTTGAGATCTGACTGGTGAGAAAGAGGAAGACTCATTACAAGCAATAGCTTTTTTTTCTGGGAAAAGTCTCAAAACCATGACTAACATCAGTGACATCTCTCCACTATGGCTTAGGAATCATGGTGGAAGAAAATGTATCACAATCAGGCTCCAAGTAATGGCAAATATAAAATGGCTCCCCAAATAATTTAGGTTGGTAAGAGAGCTTGTTTCTCAAAAAAATAAAAGAGTTAATTATCACAATGAGTAGCAAGATGAAAACAGTGATCAAGGAGGTCAGGCCCACTGAGAAATATCAAAGCTATTACGAGAACAAGAAAAATGAGAGGAAAGCATCTCTGTGATTTATTCTAACCCTTGGTTTCTACAGTGAGAAGTAAACTATAATGGAAGAATGGAAGCCAAGAAGGAATTTGTCTCTAAATAAATACAATAACCTTGTTCCTTCTTTCTGCCCCTCAACTTCTCAAACGACAACTAGGCCAGATCTGGAATCCAATGCCCAAATTCCAAACTTTCAAAGCTCCAAGGGAGAAAGAAACTCTAATAAACATTGCAGACATTTTTTTCTGTCCTTTTATAAAAGAGATCATGTATCCATGTATGCTTCCTGCTCCAACGCATAACCATAGCTACAGAAAACTCAATGAGGATGGCTTAAGATTTCTTTTACAACAGTACTGAGTTCAAATCTTCATCCTACTCAGTCATCTCTACTCAGTTCCATAAATATTGCTGTTGAATGTGTTCATACATTTCTAGATCTCAGAGTCTATTGCTCAGAAAACCTAACTTTTTCCAAAGAATTATAACCTTAATGTGTAATCCAAGAAAAAAATCAATGAGAATGAACATGAATCTCATCTCGAATCCTCAGCAGGCTTGCCTATTCAACTAATGCTAAATCAGTTGGTATATAGTCCATTTAAAGGCCATGAACATAAGAACAAAGTCTTGTGATTCTGAGCTACTTTGTCACGGTGGAATAAACTACTAGACAGTGTAAATAAGAACTAAGTAAGTAACACAAAGTATTTTTTGCCATAGTTTACAGATGGGGAAACAGGACTTCAAAATGGTAATTGGTCTTGTTTGTTTGTTTATGGAGTTGGTTGTGCTTTGTTTCACTTTGTCTTTGGCACAAGTGGCTTGGTTGCGCACACACCTTTCAAGTATTTCCGATATATCATTGCAGCATTTCTCCACCCCTTTCCTCCCTTCAAACTCTCTCATGTACCCCTGACTCCTCTCTATGTTTTTCTATTTCTATTTCTTTCTATCTTCCTATCTTTTTTTATTAACGGCCCTGAAAATTCTTCTAAAAGATATAAAGCAAGTTCTGACCATGTAACCATGTGACAGTCTTTCTTCCCAATAACTCTCTGGCTTCCATAGTTGCTAAATGAATCTGAAAATTCCATACTATAGCTGTAAAGGTTGCTGGTATATGGTCAACCTGAAATTGCTATGTATTAGAGTTTTACACAAGAAACACTTCGGCTGACCTATACTCCTCAAAGCCCCTCCAATGGACTTTCTGTTTTCACATCCATTGATCTCCCCTATCCCTCTCATACAGCAACAGTCACCCAGCAGAACACACTGGAGAAGGAGAAAGCAAGTCTATGCTGTCTCTGAAGGCCTCTCAGAGCTGAAGAATGGAGCGTGGTTCCTACAGTTCCCCTTGTGAGTACTTGTGTCACTTTTATCTCCTAAGACAAGCTGTCACGTGTGCCTGATAAACACTACCATAAGCTAAGTCCTTCTAGGAGCAGAAGGACTTTATTTACCTTCCAGACATAATGTAGAACTCAGCAATAGTAAATTTGCAATATGCTTCAAATAAATAACTAGTGGATAATAAAGAGTTTTGAGAAAAGACAAATGGTATATACAATGATAAAGTATGATACATATTGAAATCTAAAGATTTTATTATGTATATGCATAAAAAGGCTATTGAATTATATCAAAATTTAAAGCCTTACTTTTTAAAAAATTTGTGTATTTATTCAAGACCTCCATCTCCTCAAGTATCAACCCAGGGTAATAACAGCTATTGAGGGTTACAATTTATGGAGGAAAATGTATCTAAAAAATTATCAACATAGAAATTCCTCAATTGAGTTTGAGCCCTAGTTCTCACTTTGAATTCTGAATTTTGTTTTCCATTCAAATTACTTGTAATTAGAAATAATTTTAATGAATCTAAACTATCACAGGACATCAATATTGAAAGCCTCAATCCATCACATTCTAACAATTGTGTTGTCACATGTCATGGATCCAATTGGCTACTCTATGCATTGCTACTGGAAAGGAAGAAACACTGTCTCTTTCTCCCAGGAGTCAGACATATTCCACAATGTCTCCTTGACTTCCAATTTTCCTTCATCCTTTCTTGCTTTTCCTCTTTTCTTCCTCATTCTACCTGTATCTATTCACTTTCTTTCTCATTTTCACTATTAATACATCTCAGAGTCATTGTCTTTGCTATCATATATTTCCTTTTTGGAATGAACTGCTCAAAACTTTAGTGTCCTATTTATAGCTAGATAGTATCCCTTTTAAAAACTTAGGATAAAAAATGTGGATGGATCTAGAAAATATCATATTATGTGAGGTAATCCAGACCAAGAAAGACAAATATATGTACTCACTCATAAGTGGCTTTTAGACATAAATCAAAGAAGAACCAGCTTATAATTCCCAATCCCAGAGAACCTAGACAACAAATAGGACCCCAAGAGAGACATACATGGATCTAATCTACATGGGAAGTAGAAAAGACAAGATCTCCTAAGTAAATTCGGAGCATGGGAACGAAGGGAGAGGGTAGAAGGTAAGAGGGGAGGAAGGAAAGGGAGTGGAGAATATTATATTGCTCAATAAAAACAATTGAAAAAGAAGAAAATAAATATAAAATGACTAAAAAAGAAACACAAAAAATATTGCTTTAAAATTATTTAACAAAACTTTGAATATTTAGTAAAATTAATATTTAAAATGCAAGAAGGAAAAAGAAAGACAGCTAATATCCTCCTGGTGTAGGAGGGTCTTCTATTTGTGTATTGCCCTCATTGGTTAAATAAAGAAAACTGCCTTGGCCTTTTGGTAGGACAGCCCTTAGGTGGGTGGAGTAGATAGAACGGAATGCTGTGAGAGAGAAGGCAGTGTAGCAGACGCCATGCTTCTCCAGCACAAGATGGACACTGGTTAGACTCATGCCGGTAAGCCACCACTCAAGTGGCGATACACCTTAATGGAGATGGGCTAAAATAATATGTGAGAGTTAGCCAAGGAGGGGCTGGAGATAATGGGCCAGGCAGTATTTAAATGAATACAGTTTCCGTGTAATTATTTCGGGTACACACCGGGAGCTGGGTGGGACAGAACAAGGGGCCCGGCGCCGGGAACGCAGCCCGAACTCCTCATTGCTACATCCTCCTATGTTAATGAACTGGTTCATAAGATCTGGTAAAGAGTTAAGAAGAAACATGGTGACCTTATCACCTGAAGACTGAGGGAGAAAGGTTATGCGACTCGTGTCTATTCACCGAAATAACTCTTTGCCTGAAGAAATAGTACCTTTGAAATGCAAAGTGAAGTTACTCACTGACATTCTGATCTGTAGATACACAGATCAGGAAAACATGCTTCTGAGATATTAGTGCATTAAGTCAAATGTGAATTTCATTTAAAAGTTTTCAGCTCATAAAAGCTAACCAGCAGGAAAAAAATAATTGCTGAATAGACACAACTTAAAAATTAACAACTCCAGATGTCAGTGATTTAAGGCCAGAGACAGAGGGAAAAAACGGAAAGACTGAAATTATTAAAAAATAATGCCATAAGATATCAATAATTCACTGACAGTATAACTCTTTTTCTTAGGAAAAAATGAACTCTTTATTCATGTTAGTTCTTCTTGGCAGGAGTTTAAAACTTGAGATTTTAAATAGCTTACTCAGATTTAAAATTCAGTAATGTGTAGAGAAACATCATACTCCAAACACTTGATTGGCCGACTTGCCCATCCCCTGATCTTCTAGAAGTTGTATGATGAATTACCTATATCTAGAATGTGACTAGTTGGTGGGTCATGTACTCAGATGAGATAATTGTCTCTATTTATATAAGTGAGTTAAAGCAGAGGGATCCCCAGTGTTCTTGGTGTACAAAATACTGAAATGCAAATGAGAAACCAAACAACTTTCTTGGTGTGGTCTATACTTCAGACAAGAAATGGAAAGCACTTTGAATACTCAAAATTAAATTTTGACAAATTTTTCTATCTTCTAATTGCTCTACTTTCAAATCTGTTGTCAGCAAAACTCTGACGTGAATTCATAATGAAAGAAGCAAAGCATGATGCAGCATAATACCTGCCCAAACACAAAACTATGTTTATTTTTCAAAATTCAGTAAATATCATATTTGGTAATGGAGGATGAGGAAAAGAACACAATTTCTTCAAGAATTCTGTTTACAAAATAAATAAATATGAAAATAATGGATACTCTTGTGCTCAGGAGACGCCTAAGAGAAACAGTTGGAGAAAATGATTTCTAAATAGACAAACTTGGGTGGTTTTGCTTTTTAAAGTGCAATATTAAAATGCATTGGCTTACAAAAACACTTCTCACCTTTTGGGTCGCAACCTCTTGGGGATTAAATGACCCTTCACAAGGGTCAACTAAGACCAGCAGACAACATAGATATTTATATTGTGATTCATAATAGTAGCAAAATTACAGTTATGAAGTAGCAACGAAATTAATTTTATTGTTGGAAGTCAACACAACATGAGTAATTGTATTAAACGGTTGTAGTTTCAGAAAGGCTGAGAGCCACTGGCCTAGAGAAAGACATCAATGAATATTAAGAATGAAAGCGACCTTAGAGGTTACAGAAGCACATCATCATAACAACTAAAAAAGCAGAGATACAGCCCAAAAGGCAGAACACACCGAGCTTACATCATCACTTGTTACCATGTACATCTGAGCAAACCATTTAACCTCTTTTGGTCTCAGGTTCCTCAGCTACAGGACTGTCTTTCTTGATGGGTTGGTTTTAGTTTTGAATAGTAAGCTCATAGCAGTCCCAGGAATAGGGCATCTAATAAAAAGTAATTGTTTTTGTAAATTTATGCTTTAATTTCATATGTGAGTATGTTACTTACGTCATTTATAACATAATAAACATAATCTCTTAAACATTTGATGACTGTGAGTTGACAACATGGCTCAGTGGGTAAAGATGATTGCCCCCAAGCCTGATGAACTGAGTTGAGTCCCTGGGACCCAGGTGGTAAAAGGAGAGAACTGACTCCTGTAAGTTTTGTTCTCTGCCCTACACATGGGTGTATTATCATGCACTGAACCCCCCCATTAAAAACCCATACACAGAAAATAAATAAATGCAATTTTAAAAATCGCTATGTGACTCTGGAAAACTAAAATCTTATTCATATAATTTCTGATTAAATTTAGCATCTACATTAAACACTCTTATTAGTGCCATCATCACTATTATCATTATAATATAACTATTAACTCATACTTAATCCTCAATGCTTTTTTGTTGAAGACAATTCCATTGTCAACCTTATTTTATGTATAATGGAGCTTGTTCCCAGATGTTTTCAGCAGCCCCTAAGTCTCTGTTCTCAACTAGTCTCAGGTACTGTACATGTGTTACTCTCCTGATAAGCTGATATGATTATGATAGCATAAACCAAGTTCCTCGGAGAAGTGTGGAAAGGCAAACCTGTAAAGGAACCAGCAGCAGCATGCATCAAGAAGAAGAGAGGGAAGAGGAGCCTGAAGATGAAGGAAGCATAGACTGTGGTCAGTAAGATGGCCCAGCAGGTACAGGCACTTGACTACTAGCCTAAGAATCCTAGTTCAATCTCTGAAATGCATAAAGTGACGAAAAGGAGGATATTGAGAGTTGTTACCTCAAAATACAAGTTGTAACAAGCAGGCACCTCTACTTACAACATACATACATACCTTGACTAATTGAACAATTTCTTAATTGATTTTTAATTGTGAGAGAGAAGCAAAGAAGTTCTGTGTCTAGAATATTTCACTCACACAAACAAAACAAAACAAAAACAAGATCACAAAACTAAACCTGAAGAAACAAATTGATATATAATAGAAGAAAGAAGGCATGGAGATCCTTTACCTAAAAAAAAAAATAATAATAAATAAATACAAAACAAAGCAACCTAACATTTCCTTAAAACTGGGACTTTAATTCCTAAATATGCTGCTAGATTGTCATAAAATGTAACCTTACTGTAAATATTCTATTTACTAAATATTCCCCCCCAAAAAAAGTGGTCCCAGATAGGCAAGCAGGCATCATCTTCTCATCCTGAACTCAGCAGCTCAACCGGGAGGCCCCCTTCAGGTTCTGAGCAGACATCTTCCCCTGATAAACAACACATCTTGAACATACTCTCCTTGGGTCTCCCATGCTGGAAAGAAGTGGTAGTAATGCCTATGGCTCTTAAGGAAAAAGAAAAATATCTGAATTTATAAAATATGAGACTAGAACCTAGTATCTCAAAGCTTCCAGCAGAAGCAACAAAGAAGTGGAAGCGAGATATGAACCGTGGACTTTGGTAATCTATGCCTCATTATACCCACCAGAATTTGTCTAAAAGTACATGCTGTAACTTCAAGTCTAGTTTCTTTTTGTAGATTGCTAAGAAATGTAAATGAGTATTTTTGAAAATATAGTAGCATAGAAATCCTTGAAAATCAGGCTGACCTTCCTCTTATAGTTTGGTCTTTGATCAAACTTGATTAGGTGTGGGGTTAGCTAAGAAGTCGTGACCATTCTACTCTCTTCTTTAAAAACAGGGTCCACCTAATGTCTGACTGTGGTTCTCTCTATCTGCTCCCATCAGCTCCTGGAGAAAGCCTCTCTGATGACCGTTGGACTAGGCACCATTCTAAGAGTCTAGCAGGATATCATTAGGAATCATTTCATTGAATTTTTTGTCAGTTGTGTTTGATTTTATCCTAGGTCTCTGAGCCAGCCACCTTTAGTGAAAAGTGGGAGTATATCTGACTCCTTTTGCCTCCTTGTAGAACCCTTTACATACTACTGGGTTGCCTCATCCTATCTCGATATGTGGGTCTATGCCTAGTCTGACTGCAGCTTGTTATGTCATGATTCGCTGCTATCACTGGGAGGACTCCTCTTCTCTAAAGGGAAACAGAGGAGAGAGGAGCACTCGATCTTGGGGCAGGGGAGGTATGGTAGGATTGGAAGAGGGGGATGGAAGGGAGACTATAGTTAGCCAAAATGGGGAGGCTGTGGTTAGTCAAGATGTTTTGTATTAAGAGAAGAATAAAGGAAAAAAGCCAGGGTCATCACTCAGATTCTGTCCATTTTTTAAAAATTCTTACAATATCATTGGCAATGTCAATGTTCCCGAAAGAGTCTCTGCCCTGTGGAGGAATTCTGGATCCTTAAATCCCACTTTTAATAAGCTGCTGGGGTTTTTTTTGGTGTTAAGCCAAAGAGAGGAGCAACGAACAGTTACAAACTCTGTAGTTAGTAGTGTCCTTGAGAAACAGCAGAGATATGGAGAACCCTGGGGGAAGCAAAGAGCACTGTTGCTTTTAGTTCAAATGAAACAGATACAGGAAAAAGTCAAAATGCATCTTGGTGTCTTACCAGCCTATCTCCCAATGAATTCTGTGGGAAACTGGACAATTTGACCGAAGCATCTGCAGAACTTTATAGCTGACAATTAAGAAGTGCTGAAGCACACTAGGGTGAAATTGCAGCATTAAGGACCTGAAGCTGCAATAGCAGCTGGGCTCATCGCCCAGCTCAGCACTTTTCTATCCAGTTGCCTCCAAGCCAGGAGAGGAGCCCAGGGGAGGGGCTGTCAAAACGGGAGTAGCAGAGTCTTTGTGGCATGCATTCAAAAGACAGAAGCCTACAGAAAGGTCTTCACTGTTTTAAAGGCTCTCTCGGGGTATATGAAAAAAGAAAGTAAAATTCTCTTCCATTATGAAAGTTTAAAAAGAGTCATTCCAACTGAGTTCAGTATCCAGCCTTATCAATACAATCCAAAGGCATTGTTTCTTTTTGAATGCCAAGTATTGAGAGCATAGTTTGAGCAACATGTTTCTCTTATATGTTAAGAGGGTTAGATAGAAAATAGTTTTGCATTTATGAGCAAAGAAGCAAATGAGAATACTGAGACTATAACTTTTATTGGCCTCTAAGGAGATGAATGGGCCATATTTTGAGCAACTCTTGGAAGGGGTAACTTCTACAAGATGAACAGCCCAGCCCTACAATGACCAGAAAAACAAACACTACAACCAAGTAACCCCAGAACCAGACCCTGTCTAAGTTTCAGTAGACACCACTTAGGCAATGGCACAGGGGCAGCTTTGTAGCAAATTAGTGAGTCCCTCATCAGAAGAATCAGTCAAGTGGAGTTTAGTCTTCTCAGCCATAGAATTTGTGAGATATTAGACATAATTTAAAAGTTCTAATAATGCGTCTTTCATGCTATTACTAAAATAATGTCAAGTTTATCTCAGAGTCTCTCTCTTTATTTATTAAATGATGTGCAGCCTGTGAAGAGAAATGCTGGCAGTGATGACATTTCCATTTCTTTTTTTTTTTTTTTTTTTTTTTTTGGTTTTTCGAGACAGGGTTTCTCTGCAGCTTTGGAGCCAGTTCTGGAACTAGTTCTTGTAGACCAGGCTGGTCTTGAACTCAAAGAAATCTGCCTGCCTCTGCCTCCCGAGTGCTGGGATTAAAGGCGTGTGCCACCACTGCCCGACATTTCCATTTCTTAACCAGCATATGCAGCACAGGACTCAGACCTAACCATCTGGATTTTAATCATCACTCTTCTATAGAAACTCTGTCAAAACAACCTTGACTTCCCAGTTTTGACTCTCAAAACCAAATTCAAGAAAGTCATCAAAAAACATGAGACAACTTGCATAAATGGGTAAAAATCACTTAAACTATAAATATGCTAAAGGGTTGACATAAAAACTCAAACAACTCAATAGGGACAAACAAACCTACAAACCAAGTACAAAAATTCAAACCAAACAAACAAACTCCAAATGATTTGCTTTTAAAGTACATTGATGATCGAAGGATATGTTTTCACAAAGGATGTGAAGATGGGTAATGAATGTGTGAGAATATACTTCCAATCACTAATACTCAGAGAAACTGAAATAAAAACCCCAATGAAGTACCATCTCATTTCAGTTAAAATGACCATAACCAAAAGAACAGAAAGTCTCTAACAGGGTATCAGTATCCTCACAGCACATAGATTAGTCATGATGTTTTTATTAATGTAACTAAAGTTTCTTTCACTCAAGTTTTTTTAATGATAAGGCATCTAGCTTTGGAATAAATAGTAATTGTAGCATGTCATACCTTGGGACACAGGAGACTGATTTCAGTACCTTTTTTTCCCTTAATAAGGTTATCAAAATCAGCTGATTTTTTTTCTTAATAAGGTTACCAAAACCATCTGATACACAATCTATTGTATGAAGTGACATGTGACACGTTTTTATATAAGCATGTAAAACCTTATTATGCTCTAAATCACCTCAGTACAGCATGAATGCCATGCAAGAGGCCGTTTACTGTATTTTTGCGGGAGTGGATTATGACAAAGGACAAAGTCCATTCGTGTTCGGTACAGATGAAACAGGTTTTGTGAATGTTTTTGATGAGTTGATGCTGTGGATAAAAAGTACACATGTACTGTACATTTACATGCATAAATACAACGTACATGCACATTTATCTTTATACATTTATACATTTTGTGTGTGTACATTCATGCATGCTATTGTATGTGTATAGTACTAAACTCTACATAGATACTAACAAACAGATGAGTTTTCAAGGTGCCATTTTGTATTTAATGGGAGTTTATTGACTCATTAAGTTTGCCTTCCCTTAATTTCTGTCCTAGTCCAATTTAAGGCAAAGCAAAGTAACACAAGTTCCACAAGGCTACGGATGTCATATGTTTTTTATGATTGGGATCAAATGACATAGTAGATGCATATGGCATGATTATGATATGATAAATATATAACCTATATTTCTATTATTTTCCTTCTATGCAATATGAGACAAAGAAAAAATTATGTTAAAATACTAATCAGTGACAAGGTATAGACTGAGATTAAAAGTGTATCCCAAATGTTATGTATTAGAGTTTAATCTCAGTTGTGAAATATTAAACTTGGAAAATTAATTTGCCTGTGGTATTTATGCAAGACCTTTTCGAAGTGATTAAGATGTGATAATGTCACCTGAGGAAAATTTGAATATTAATGACTTTATAACAAAAGGTAGAGAGACCTCATATATACATATCGCCCCTCTCTCTTGTGTAACATGCCTCCTTGGGAGGATATTACTAAATAAAACCCGTGGCTCCTAACCCTCTAGGTCAGTCATTCTCAACCTTCCTCCAGCTGTGACCCTTTAACAGAATCCCCCATGTTATGGTGACCCCTCCAGCCACAGTTCTTTTGTTGCTATTTCAGAATTGTAATTTTGCTACTGTTGTGAATCTTAATGTAAATATTTTTGGAGACAGAGGTTTTCCAAAAGGGGTTAAAACCCACAGGTTGAGAACCACTGCTCTAGATGATGTGCTAAATAAGCTTCTTTTCTTTGCAAAAAGGAGAACCTCAGATATTTCACTATTATAATATACCAAGGGAAACAGACCAATATAGAAACTTACCAATATAGGCAGAACTGTCATTGAAATTTCCTGCTTCATGGAAAAGTCTGTCTATTACTATGGGCCTGTAGCTTACAACTTTATCTTGCAAATTAAACAATGCAATGATTGTAAAGTGTTTGGAAAGTGACTGCCATAGAGTAAGTTTGATAATATATTTAGACTCCTTACTTCCCCCATCTAAAACGCTGCCCCTCCCATATCTTCGACTGGCATTTTCCTTTTCCCTGTTTAATTAGTTCTTTAAGGATTTTATACATTGTATTTTGACAATAACCACTCCCTCTCTCAACTCTTTTTGGCAAATCCTTATGTCACCTGTTTTTATTCAATAAGAACATGATGAGATTGCAGAGTGTATCTTTCCTAAAGCATGAAATAGAGTTGCTTCAGTCCCACAGAGAACAGAAAGTGTAGCATCAGTAAGAAGATACTGGATCCATGTACTTCAGATGCACGACCCAGACACCCTGAGCTGAAACTGGCCGGAATGCTTCCTCCCTTGTGAATGGAGGCCAGTCATTCATTTCTGGCAGCCCAGACTCCAAATAATAACATAGAAAATATATTAATTACAACATTACTTGTCCTATAAGCTAAGGCTTCTTATTAAGTAATTAAATTAACCTATTCCTATTATTTTCTATTTTACCACGAGAGTCATGACTTAGCAGTGAAGTTCCGGGTTATATGTCTCCTTCAGCAGCTACATAACTTCTCCCTCACTCCACCTTCTGTCTCCTACTTGTTATTCCCACCTATTCTGCACTGACATATGCCCAAAACAGTTTCTTTATCAATCAATGGTATCTTGCAGAGTTAAATTTCCAATTAGTGCTAGGGAAGTTACCAGTTTTCTAAAAAAGAGTCTCATGGTGCACAATACCTTACTGAATTCAACACAAATGTTATACAAAGCAATGCACAGCAAAGAATATAATAAAAATGTATCATTGGAAGTTTTGAATTAATGTTTACATGTGTAATTAAATATTGTTTCAGTACTAGTA
>PVIU01026700.1:0-21584 GCA_004026605.1 Ondatra zibethicus | reverse complement strand
TGGTGAGCTCCGTACAGGGAGGAGAGTGGTGAACTCCGTACAGGGAGGAGAGTGGTGAGGTCCGTACAGGGAGGAGAGTGGGGAACTCCGTACAGGGAGGAGAGTGGTGAACTCCGTACAGGGAGGAGAGTGGTGAGCTCCGTACAGGGAGGAGAGTGATGAGCTCCGTACAGGGAGGAGAGTGATGAGCTCCGTACAGGGAGGAGAGTGGGGAACTCCGTACAGGGAGGAGAGTGATGAGCTCCGTACAGGGAGGAGAGTGATGAGCTCCGTACAGGGAGGAGAGTGGTGAGCTCCGTACAGGGAGGATACTGAAGTAGTAGCATGGACCGGAGTCTTGTGAATTCTGGATTCTGGCAGTCACTCCCCTCCCATAAACCTTTTCCTGGTCAGCTCTACCTGCCCACTTGACACAGCCTAGAGTCACTTGAGAAGGGAGTCTCGGTTGAAGAGTCACCCAGATCCGATTGGCCTGTGGGTGTCCCTATGGGGCGGGGGTGTCAAGATTATTAATTGATGTAGGAAGGCCCAGCCCACTGTGGATAGCACCATACCCTAGACAGGTAGTCCTGGACTGGCTGTGTGAGAAAGCCAGCTAAGCATGAACCTACATGAAGAAGCCAACTAACAAGCAGCCTCTGTCCACATTTCCTGCTAGCTGTGTGTGTTGGAGGTAACGCTGCTTAGAATAGCAAGCCAGCCTTCAGGTTCCTGCCTTAAATTCCTGCCCTGACTTCCCTTGATGATGGATTGTGACCTGCAAATATGAGCCAAATAAGCCCTTTCCTCCCTTAGTCGCTTTTGGCTAGAGTGTTTAATCTCAGTAACAGGAAGGAAACGACCAGAAGCCTGGGCAGGTCTGTAGGCAGCAATTCTTGATCACAGCCCCCATCCAGGAAGTAATCAGAGAGCTGAGCACGAAGCCCTGTTCAATAACTCTTGACCACGACACATGGGAACCTCCCTCCCCTCTGGCTGTGAACATCAAGCCTGGTGACATTCTCAGGTCCCACCTGCACCTTGCCAGACACTGTCAGGGAGTAGGCTGCGGGGAGGCATAGTAAGTATGGAGTTGGCTGGAAATACAGGCATTTTGGACCCCTTCTACAGCCCCAGCCAAAGGAAGTTCTCACAGATGGCAAGACTCCCACAGCCTGGTTTGAAGAAGGGACCCACTGGGTCTCTGTGTCTCCTGGGCTATGCACTCCCATCCTGGCCTTACATACACACAAAACCCACATGGCCTGCTGCTCAGTGTAGTCTACCCTACCCAGCTAAGCATTTAGAGAGAAAGGCTGGCGCCTGGAGGGGCCTGACCCCATCCGGGCACAGAAATCAATGCCACAGTGTTCTACAGTGTTCTACACAAAGAGCCTCACTCAGGAACCATGGAATTGATGTAAAAATCACCGAGGTGCGTTTCCAACCTCAGGATTCCTCAGCCACCCTTTCGTGCGTCACCAGCTCCAGCTCCCTTCTGATTTCATGAGAAAGCCCTTTCTCACTGCGCCTTTGATTCTCAGGCCTCTCTTCCCTTCCAGGTGTGCCTACCAGTCCTCTCTCCAGGCCCAGGGGCTGTTCCTCTTCCGCAAGAAAGAGCAAGACTATCACAAAGGAGGCTAGGCTGCCCCCTGCCAGAAGCACTCTCCCTCTCACTTTCTGCTTCTTCTGGATCTTTTTGTGGAGCTGTGGAAGGAATCCCGGATTTGCTGGAAGAGCACTCTCCCACTAAGCCACGCCCAGCCCCTTACTGGGGGATTCTAGGCAGGTGCTCTCCCACTAAGCCACGCCCAGCCCCTCACTGGGGGATTCTAGGCAGGAGCTCTACCACTGAGCCACACCCCAGCCCCTCACTAGGGGATTCTAGGCAGGTGCTCTACCACTAAGCCACACTCCAGCCCCTCACTGGGGGATTCTAGGCAGGTGCTCTACCACTGAGCCACACCCCAGCCCCTCACTAGGGGATTCTAGGCAGGTGCTCTACCACTATTCCATGCTCCAGCCCCTCACTGGGGGAGTCTAGGCAGGTGCTTTCTTGCTGAGGCCACACCCCCAGCAAAAGAAGGATTTTAAAAAATATTATAAATATGTGGTGTGGGGTGTGTTGTGGCATGCATGTGGTTGTCAGAAGACTACTTTGAAGAATCGGTTCTCTCTTCCCCACTTTATGTGAGTTCCAAGGATCAAGGTCAGGTCGCCAGGCTGGCACAGGAGTGACTTGTACTAGCTGAGCCACAGCCCCAGAGAAGGAGGTCTAGGAAAAGGTTACTCAGATGTGCAGGAGGTCCACTTGGAAGATGCCCATTAGATAGTTAGGTCAGCCACGGTGCCCCTGGAGACTGAAGTCCAGAGAGTGATGCCCACTAGATAGTTAGGTCAGCCACGGTGCCCCTAGAGACTGAAGTCCAGAGAGTGTTCATGGGAGGTGGTGCTGAAGCCCAATGGCAGGGAGCCCCTGCATCTGATGGAGCAGGAGCAGTGAGTCTAAACAGCTCAGCTGAACGCCTGGCCCTGGAGCGTGTGGGCTCACATAGAAGAGAGAAGAGGACTGGTGGTATAGTTCCAGGGTATGGTGCTTGTCTGATATGCACGAAGCCCTGGGTTCCATACCCAGGGCTGCACAAAAGCAATCAGAAAGGAGATACAGTGAAAATGCCAGCCCTGAAAGGGACTGCAGAAGAGGCACACTGAGGGTTAGCCTCAAATCATAGGTGGCATTAACAATTAATTAATGGTGACACTCTGGACATGGCGAGATGGTGCCCACCTGTCATTGGAGCACCCATGAAGGTAAAGCAAGAGAGCCATGAATCTAAGGCCAGCCTAGACTGTATAGTAAGATGGTATCGAAGTGTCAGGGGCAGGGAGTGTGGCTCAGTGGTTGTTTGCTTAGAGTCCCCTAGTAAGGGCTGGAAGTTGACTCAATTGTGGATCGCTCGCCCACCATGAACAAAGCCCAGCACAAAACAAAACAGCAATTTCTGCTGGGTTTGGAGGTGCACACTTGTGATCCCAGCACTTGGACGACTGAGGCAAGAAGATTGAGGGTTCAAGACCCCCTCTGAACACACAGTTAGTGTTGTAAGGAGGCACTTGTTCATTTCCCGGCTGCCTAGACTCCCAAAATAATCATACAGAAACTATATTATTTAAATTACTGCGTGGTCCATTAGCTCTAGCTTCTTATTTGCTAACTCTTACATATTAATTTAACTCATCTCCACTAATCTGTGCATCACCACAAGATTGTGGCCTACCAGCAAAGTTTCAGTATGTCTGTCTCCTGCGGCAGTTCCATGGCTTTTCCCTGACTCTGCCCTTCTTTCTCCCAGCATTCAGTTTAGTTTTCCCCACCTAGCTCTGTTCTACCCTATCAGGCCAAGCCAGTTTCTTTGTTAACCAATGTTATTCACAGCATATAGAGGGGAATCCCACATCAAATTAGATCATGTATCCAAAAATCTGGTGAGACAAACACTCCTATAATACCAGAACCAGGGGTTGGAGAGATGGCTCAGAGGTTAAGAGCACCAACTGCTCTTCCAGAGGTCCTGAGTTCAATTTCCAGCAACCACATGTTGGCTCACAACCATCTGGTGCCTCTTCTGTACTGCAGGCAAAAATGCAGACAGAACACTGTATACATAATAAATAACTAAATAAAAAAAAATACCAGAACCAGGCAACTGAGGTAGGAGGATCGCCTTTTAAAAAAAAAAAAAAAGAAAAAAGAATTATTTATTTATTATGTATACAACATTCCTTCCATGTATGCTTCCATGACAGAAGAGGGCACCAGATCTCATTATAGATGGCTGTGAGCCACCATGTGGTTGCTGGGAATTTAACTCAGGACCTCTGGAAGAGCAGTCAGTGCTCTTAACCTCTGAGCCATCTCTCCAGCCCCAGAGCTTTTAAATGCATGGCTAGCCTGGGCTCAAGAGTGAGTTCCAGGACAACCTGGGCTAGAATGAGAGCCTACCTCAAATGAAACTTTCTTCTCTTGTGACTTCCCGGGCTCTATGATGTGGGATTTCCCCTCTGTATGCTGTGAATATCATTGGTTAATAAAGGAACTGCTTTGGGCCTATAGCAGAACAGAGCTAGGTGGGGAAAACTAAACTGAATGCTGAGAGAAAGGAGGTGGAGTCAGAGAGAAGCCGTGGAGCTGCCGCCGGAGACAGATGCACTGAAACTTTGCTGGTAGGCCACGACCTCGTGGTGATGCACAGATTAATGGAGATGGGTTAAATTAAGATGTAAGAGTTAGCCAATAAGAAGCTAGAGCTAATGGGCCAAGCAGTGATTTAATTAATATAGTTTCTGTGTGGTTATTTTGGGGCTGAGCATCTGGAAACCAACAAGTGGCATCCTCCAATGGCTCTATTGTCTCCCGACTCCTCCATGTCACCCTGTCTATCTTCTTCTTCATGTCCCTCCAACATCAGGATGCCACCCTTGATTGTCCTCCCACACTCTGTGAGAGTTCATCTAAGCCAGGGGCTCTCAACCTTCCTAATGCAGAGACCCTTTAGCGTTCCTCATGCTGTGGAAACCCCAACCATAAAATTTTTTTATTGCTACTTCGTAACTTATGAATCATTATGTAAATAACTGTTTTCTGATGGTCTTGATGCCCTGAGAAAGGGGTGTTCATCCTCAGAGGGGTTGTGACCCACGTGTTGAGAATCGCTCTTCCTCCAGCGTCTCTGTGCATGGTGTCAACGACAGTGCTAAGTTGCCCTGTGTGCGTCATTTGTTGAAAGGGAACTCTGGTAGTGAGTGAGTCCTCTCTCTCCTTCTGAACGCCCTGTCCTGGGACAGCCGGGTCCCCTGGCGCTGTAACAGAGCGAAAACAGCCAGGAGCTAAGAGTGTTACATTTTGTCCTTGAGAACAGCGGGAAACATTTCCAGCAGGGCCACTGTTGGCTATTCCAGCGAGAGAGCCGGAGGAAGGAATGGGAACCAGAAGCCTGCTGTGGCGGCACACCTTCAATCCCAGCACTTGGGAGCCAGAGGCAGCCGGATCTGAGTCCCATGCCAGTCAAAGTGAGACCCTGCCTGAAGAAAGATTGAGGTCTGTCTCTGGAACAGCTCAAGTGTGGCTTTGATTGGCTCTGTTCAGTGCTCATCCCTGAACTAATTAGGAAGTTGGGCGGTGATCTCTGATTGGCCATCTGGGTTTGTGCCCTCCTCTGATTTGGGGGTAAGAGTTTAGAGATCGGGTTCTGAAAGCAGGGAGCCAGGAAGCTGCCAGGCGACCAAACCTCTTCTCCAGAGGGAGTCTTGGGGGTTCCCTTATGAGGGGGTGGGAGGCATGACCTCCAGTGCAGGATAGTACAAGGATATGGAACCTTTGACCTTTGAAAGATGAAGGGGCAAGAGGTTCTGTCCTGGGAAGAAGTTCATGTAGTTCTTGTGGAATTCTGGTTTGTTCTCCTATCTGTGGATTGGTTTTGTTTGTTTGTTTGTTTTGTTTGTTTGTTTTTTAATTTTGAGACTTAGTCTCACCATGTAGACTTGGCTGGCCTGGAACTCAGTATACAGACCAGGCTGACTTTGAACTTATGGAGATTTGCCTGCCTGTGCCTCTGGAGTGTTGAAATTAAAGGTGTCCACCACTATGTCCAGCTATAATGGGTTGCTTTTTTAAAAATTATTTTTATTTTATGTGCATTGGTGTTTTACCTGCATGTATGTCTGTGTGAGGGTGTCATATCTTGGAGTTATAGACAGTTGTGAGCTGCCATGTGGGTGCTGGGAATTGAACCTGGGTTCTCTGGAAGAGCAGTCAGTGCTCTTAACCACTGGGTCATCTCTCTAGCTCTCTAGAATGGGTTGCTTTTAATCCCAACACTGGGAGTTGGGGAGCAGAGGCAAGTAGACTGGTATGAATTTGAAGCCAGCTTGGTCTGTATAACAAGATCCAGCCCAGGCATAGTTGCGTGGTGAGACAAAGCTGGGCGGTGGTGCTGGCGCACACCTTTCATCCCAGCACTTGGGAAGCAGAGCCAGATGGAGCTCTGAGTTCGAGGCCAACCTGGTCTACAAAGCGAATTCCAGGACAGCCAGGGCTATTGAACAGAGAAACCCTGTCTCACACAAACAAACAAACAAACCAAACACAACCAAAATAATAATAATAAATTAATTAGGTAATAAACAAATAACACAATATCACAGACTTAGCTGGACAAGATGGCACACATCTGATTCTCAGAACTTGGAAAATGGAGGTCGGAGGTCAAGGTCATCTTTGGGTACATAACCTGTTGAAATCAAACTTGGGCACATGGGTTCTTATTCCAAATAATAAATAAACAGATAAACAAGACTGGCCTTTTGCTGGTCTCTAGCTTCCTTCTTACTGTGTGAGGCCTCCACAGCCATCAGGCTGCCGCTAACCCAAAGCTCCTGGGTGGGGACTGAACAGACAGTCAGGCCTGGTCCAAGATGCCCCGCCTCTAAACCTGAGTGCCGGATCAACAGAGGTGGCTCAATGGGTAAGGGTGGCTAGAGTTCGACTCCCCAGGGCCCACGCCATGGGAGAAGAGAGTCTTCTACGAGTTGTCCTTTGACCTGCACACATGCCCTCCCCCCCCCACACCAATAAATAAATTTCTCTGTGTAGGGTTTGTGATGCAGAGGCTTATCCAGCAAGCACAAGGCTAACTCCGAGGACCCAGTTCCAGGTTTGTCTGATACAACAACAGAAAAGAGACCAGCGTACTGCTCACCTGCACTGGAGTGCTGAGCTAGAGGAGGTGACTTGACCGTAGTCATCCTGCACGTGAGATCTTGTAGCTCACGCTGCACAGGGCACCGTAGCAGAGACCTTGAATCCTAGCACTGGGGAACATGAAACAGGAGTAAGTCTGGGGCCAGCCTGGGCTACAGAGTGAGTTTTAGACTAGCCCACCTCAAAGGAAACAGGCCTGTGGAGATGGCTCAGGGGTCAGGGATAAAATTCTGGTCAGCTGGCTTGGTGACCCAGGGAGCCATCTCATTGGCCTAAGTCTGCCCTTTCTTTTCTTTTCAACATCCATCCCATCTTTTTCTTTAGCACATATGTGTGCATGTCCATTATTGCAGGGTGCACACGTGTGTGCGTGTCCATTATTGCAGTGTGCACATGTGTGTGCATGTCCATTATTGCAGGGTGCACACGTGTGTGCATGTCCATTATTACAGGGTTCACATGTGTATGCATGTCCATTATTACAGGGTGCACATGTGTGGACATATTCATTATTACAGGGTGCACATGGTGTGCATATGTGGATGCCAGAGGTCCCAGTCATGTCTTCCTCAATTACTTTCTGCCTTATTTTTATTCCATTTTATTTGTGTGTGTGTGGTATATGTGTGATGTATGTATGTGTGATGTGTGTATATATATGTGTGGTGTGTGTGTAGTGGGTGTGATGTGTGTGGTATATGTAGTGTGTGTAATGTGTGTGTGGTATATGTGTGATGTGTGTATGTGTGGTGTATGTGTAGTGTGTGTGCCGTGTGTAGTGTATGTGTGTACGTGAGTGAGGGTCAAAGGACAACCTTTCCCTGTGTGGGCCTCAGGATTCAAACTCAGGCTGTTGCCAGGCTGGGCAGCAACCCCATCACCCACTGAGCCATCTTTCTGGCACTCCACCTACTTTTCAGACTGGGTCTCTTAATGAACTTGGCTCACCCGTGATCTTCCTGTCTCGGTCTCCCCAGGTCTGGACAAACAGACAAGCCAGCTGTCCAATGGGTGCTGGGAACCAGACTAACTCAGGTCCTCAGGCTTATTCAGCAAGCACTTCACCCCCTGAGCCATCTCGCCAGCCCCCAAGAGCCCTTTTCTGTCCCCTTCAGCGTCGCAGAGGGTGAGGTGTTTGCAGCAGGAGGGACACAGCTGGGTGGGGGCCTTGGTTAGCTACTGGGAGCCCAGAGGGCTTCATGGAAGAGGTGGCTCTTGCTCCCTGGCTGGCCGAGCAGCCTGGTGCAGCACGGTGGTGCACGGCTGCCTGCTGACACCGAGCCAGGTGCTCGCTCCGTGGCCCCGCTGGGTCTCCGTGTGCCTACGATTCCAGCGCGTCAGCAGAAAGGCCGCGTGGCGCCAGCGTGGGGCGGCGGGACCGCGGGCTGGAGCGTGGCTGGCGGTGCGCGGGTTCGGATCCGCCCGCATTTGTGTTGGCAGCGGCCCGGGCCGCCCAGCCCTGAGCAATGAAAGGGGCCTCTGTCTGCGCTCGCCTTACCCTCCTCACTTCACTCTGTTTAACAGTTTGGACGCTTTCCTCCTCCTTCCCAACATACACGTGCGTGCGTGGAGTGTGTGTTTGAAGAAGAGGGGAAAAAACAAAACCACTCACAGTGAAGGTTATATCCTGGCCCGGGCACAGGAAATGAAAACCCCCGGGCAGAGGAGGAGACAAATGCCTTCTTCCTAGGCAGGGTAGCTGCTGCCTCCCAGCTCTGGGGAGAAGTGAAGAGACCTTTTCCCATTACCCCACTGCCAGTACCCCGAGCACAAGAGGTGGGTGCTGGCCAAAGGCGCCCTGCTAGTAAGATAGGGGTTGTAATCACTGACCAGCCCGGCTAGCTAATTAGTGAGTTCCAGGTTCAGCGAGAAAGATGGTCTCAAAAACTAAGGTGGAGGGACTGGCAAGGTGGCTTAGTGGGTTAAAGCATCTGGGGCCAAGTGTGACAACCGGAGTTCGATCCTGAGACCCACGTGGAGGAAGCAGAGACCACCCAGGCCTCCTGTTCCACCTGAGGAGACCACACTGTACAAGGATACCCTGTATACCGTTAAAACAGTGTGGGCGATGGGCTGGGGAGAAGCCATGCAAATGTAAGGATCTGTGTTCCATCCCCAGGACCCATGTAAAAGCCGAGTGTGATGACATATAGCATGTACTCCCAACATTCAGGAGACAGAGGCAGAAGGAGTAGAAGTTTAAGGCTAGCCTGGGCTACACAAGACCCCGTCTTTTAAAAAATTTAAAAAGACTGGAGATGTAGCTCAGCTGATAGGAAGCCCTCGGTTCGAATCCCAGCACTACATGACATTGGGCTGGGTTTGTACATGCCTGTAACCTCACCACTCAGGAAGTAGAGGCAGGAGGATCAGACATTCATGGTCATCCTTGAATATAGTGATGTTGAGACCAGCTGGGGGTTACATGAGACTCTAGAGAAAGAGCGAGAGAGACAGACAGACAGACAGACTGCAGAGACAGATATCAAGACCAGAAGAAAATTAATCACATTGTGTGTGTGCATTGAGTCTGGAGGCCAGAGGTCAGTCTTCCTCCATTCTTCTTCTCTGCCTCGTTTTTAGTTATTTTAAAATTATATTCATTTGTACGGGGGGGGGTGAGTATGGAGGTCAAAGGTCAGCTTGCACTTCTCTCCTTCCCCCATGTGGGTCCCATGATTGAACTCCGGTTGTCACACTTGGCAGCAGACGCTTTAACCTACTAAGCTATCTTGCTGGTCTCTCCACCTGGAACTCACTAATTAGCTAGGGTGGCTGCTCCGTGAGTTCCAGATAGACACCTACCTCACCTCACAGTGTTGGGCTCACAGAGAGAAGCTGCCTTGGGGTGCATGCCTTTAATCCCAGAGTTGAAGACTCAAGGAGTTCAAGGTCACTCTCCACTACCTAGCCAGTTTAAGGCCAGCCTGGTCTACACGAGACCCTCTTTCAAGACCGCCAGACGAACAGTGGATCCTTTGTCTTCCAAGTCAGAGGAAGATGCAGGAACCAAGTATCCCCAGCTCCCTCCTGGGGAAAAACTTTCCAAGTGGGCCTGTGCTAGCCAGGGAGAGGGGCCGCGGTGTTCTTGGCTGTGGAATTTCCATCCAGTCCTGCATGGGAAGCGGGGAATGGATCTTAGCTCAAAAACCACAGGCTCTCGCTGTACTTCCCACGTGTTCATAGACTCTCTTGAATAAATGTTTATTCATCTTTTTATATGCCTTTCGGAACCATTCCAAAGGGGGCTGCGGTGAGCAGCGTCCCTCCCTCGCCCGTCTGTACCCCAGAAGACCAGAAAGACTCACTCCTCTGCTGCCAAGAGGGGGGAAGTTCTGCTGACATCATGGATCGGGGCCTGGAATTCCCAAAATGGAGCCAGAAATAGCCAGAAGGGCGGCGGTGGGGGTGGGGTGCAAACCTGTGATCCTGGCACTCCAGAGGCTGAGGCAGGAAGAGAGCAAATTCAAGGATAACCTGGGCTACATAGACAGTTCTAGACCAGCCTGAGTATAGAGGGAGAGGCTGGGAAAGAAAAAGGGGAAGTGTGGGAGGGAGGAAGGGAGAGGGGAGGGAGGAAGGGAGAGGGGAGGGAGGAAGGGAGAGGGGAGGGAGGAAGGGAGAGGGGAGGGAGGAAGGGAGGGGGAGGCGGCTCAGCAGGAAAGGTTCCTGCCACCAAGCTGGCAACCTCAGTTCCACACACAGGAACTGTTCCACTAGCTGTCCTCTGACCTCCACAAGAGCTGTGCTGGTGCCTTCGCCCACACACTAAAAATAAATAGATATGATGCTGGGTGATGATGGCGCACGCCTTTAATGCCAGTGCTCAGGAGGCAGAGGCAGGCGGATCTCTGTGAGTTCGAGGCCAGCCTGGGTTACAGAGCAAGTTCCAGGACTGGCTCCATAGCTACTGAAAAACCCAGTCTCAAAAACATCAGGCATGATGTTACATATGTTTAATCCCAACACTGGGGGAGGGAGCAGAGGCAGTTCAAGGCTAGCCTGGTCTATATAATTAGTTTGGGGCTAGGCAGAATTACAAAGTGAGAGCCTGTCTCAAAACAGGACGAAAATCAAATGGAGAGGGAGGAGAGAGAGAGAGAGAGAGAGAGAGAGAGAGAGAGAGAGAGGGAGGGATCTAGGGAGATGGCCCAGTAAAGCACTTCCCTTGCAGGCCTGAGAACCTGAGTTCTAAACCCCAGAATTCACCTAAAGAGACAGGCATGGTGGGTGATCCTATGACCCCAGCCATGGCAGGGAGAGGTAGATCCCTGCAAGCTGCTGAGTCAGCTAGCCAGGCTGATGTGGCAAAGTTCCAGGCCAATAAGAGACTGTAGCCAACAAAAGGGGGATAGACTGTACGTGAAGAGAGACACTGACAGTGGTGTCCCAACCTACACGTCACATCATGCTCTCCCATGCACATGCGCACACACACACACACCTGCACAAACATGCGTGCATGCACACAGAGAAAGAAAGAGAAATGAAGAGAAGGACTAGGAGGAGAGGAAGAGAAGGGGAGAGTGGGAGAAGGAAGGAAGGAAGGAGGGAGGGAGGGAAGGAGGGAGGGAGGGAGAGGGAAGGAAAGAAGGAGAGCGAGAGCGAGAGAGAGAGAGAGAGAGAGAGAGAGAGAGAGAGAGAGAGAGGAAGGAAGGAAGAAGGAAGAGATTCAAGTCTTGCTTTAATAGGGATTGCATGGGGCACCCAAATCCGGTGATGGGGCCCAGCCTGAGAAATCGGATTCTAGCACATTCTCAGGGAAGTCCCTGCTGCAGGCCAGGAGCACAGGGCAAACGGCCTCTACAGTCCAGCCTGCAGTGGTGGAGGGCAAATAGCAAAGTAATGGCATGAACTCCCTAAGACAATCATGGGGTATTAAAAATCAGAATAACCCTTGGAACGGAAGCAGCCTCAGTATTATTAATGTATCCCATGGGGGTCGATATTGATGACTAACTCAACAGAACGCAGAATTGCTGAGGAGGCCCGTCTCTAGGCATACCTGTGAGGGAACATTTAGATGCCTGTGAGATTATCGTGGTTAGGTTAATGGGGAGATCTGCCCTAAAGGAGGGGCTACACAGTTCCCTGGTCTTGGTCCTGGGCTGTATATAAATGAGAAATCTAGCTGAGTATTCATTTTTAAAAATTATTTTAAATTTCTTTTCTTTTATGTGTATGAGTGTTTAACCTGAATGTATATTTGTGCCTGGTACACCCTCAGAGGTCAAAAGAGGATGTCAGGCCCGGCGGTGGTGGCGCACGGCTTTAATCCCAATACTCGGGAGGCAGAGGCATGCGGATCTCTGTGAGTTCGAGGCCAGCCTGGTCTACAGAGCGAGTTCCAGGACTGGCTCCATAGCTACTGAGAAACCCTGTCTCAAAAAACCAAAAATTAAATAAAATTAAATTAAAAAAATAAAAATAAAAAAGAAGAGGGTGTTGGATCCCCTGGAACTGGAGTTATGAATGGTTGTGAGCTACCGTGTGGGTGCTGAGAACTGAACCCTGAACTGAGATCCTCCACAAGACCAATAAGTATGTTTAACCACTGAGATGTCTGTCCAGACACATCCCAACCTTTTTCCCCTGCACGTATCTCTGTGTGAGGGTCCGAGCCCTTGAAACTTGTGTTACAGATGGTTGTGAGCTACCGTGTGGGTGCTGGGAATTGAACCTGTGTCCTCTGGAAGAGCAGCAGTGTCTTAACCCCTGAGTCATCTTTTTTTAAAAAACTGTGTTTTGTGATCAAATTTAGAAGTCTTCCTTCTTTTTTTTTCTTTTAGTTTATTTTTGAGATAGGGTCTCTCTGTGTAGCCCTGGCAGTCCTGGAACTCACTATGTAGACCAGGCTGGTCTCAGACTCACAGAGATCTGCCTGCTTCTGCCTCCCAAGTGCTGGGATTAAGGGTGTGTGCCACTACACCAGCCTTAGAGATCTTTATTCTTGAAAGGAAAACATTTTATTAACCGACATATCTCCCCATCCTGCACTGCGTGTGTGTGTGTGTGTGAGAGAGAGAGAGAGAGAGAGAAAGAGAGAGAGAGAGAGAGAGAGAGAGAGAGAGAGAGAGAGATACACTGGCTCAAGTAGCCCAGGACACAGAATAAGCTGTAGAGCTGCAGACCACCTAGAATGCTTGGCCCTCCTGGCCTCACCCCTGCAGCGCCGGGATTACAAGCATAGTCTACCATGCCTGGCTTCTGTTTGTCTTAAACAATGTATTGAACTTTTAAAAACCCTGTAAGAGGCTGGCAGTGGTGGTGTACCTTCCTTAATTCCAGCAATCTGAAGGGAGAGACAGGTGGAGCTCCGAATTTGAAACTAGCCTTAAACTTACACAGCGAGTTCCAGGGCACCGGGCCTCACAGAGAGAACCTGTCTCAAAAAAACAAACAAACAAAAACAAAAACAACAAAAAACCCACCACCTCCACCTTGTAAGGGGAAAGAAAACTGGGTTAGCATAGGAGACAGCCATATTTCCTGTGACGTCCTGGGGCCAGGACTATCACAGGATAACAGTGGACAATTCTCTATATCAGGGACCATGAAGTCACTTTTCAAACAATGTAGGTACTTACAAATGTCCTAACTCAACAGACAGGAGAGTCACAGCATAAAGGGGTTAATATTTTGCCTAAGGTCACAACCTTAGATAGATCAGGTATAGTTTTTAATTCCAGATGATTCTAGAATATCGTGGGGGGGTTGTGTTCATGTGTATGGTTCATGTGCATGTGGGTATCTACATGTGTGTGGAGGCCACAGGCTCACATTGGTGTCTTCCTCTATTGCCCTCCTCATGTTTTGAGGCAGGGTCTCTCACTGAAGCCGAATCGCATCAAGTCAGCTTGCCTGGTTTGCGACAAGTTCCTGAGATCCACCATCCCTGCTCCTCCCTGGGGTTATGAGTGCATACTGGACTTTACAGGAGAGCTGGGGATCGAACCCACGCTTGCATGGTGAGTTCTTGGTTGACTGATTCTCCCTGATTCCTAGAATCTCTGCTTTTTTGTTTGTTTGTTTTTTGTTTTTTGAGACAGGGTTTCTCTGTGTATCTTTGACTGTCCTGGAACTAGCTCTTGTAGGTCAGGCTGGCCTCGAACTCACAGAGATCCACCTGTCTCTGCCTCCCGAGTGCTGGAATTAAAGAGGTGTGTGCCACCACGCCCAGCTAAATCTCTGCTTTTAATATATATATTATATTATATGATGTTCCTTAGAAGTGTTGTATATGAATAAAAAAATAAAAAAGGAAAGGAAACGTCTGGTCCTGGCTTTCGGCACCTGATGAATGAGGAAGAGAAATAAAAAGCAAAGGACATGGCCGCTCTACACATGGTGGAGGAGGAAGGTTATTGTGGATGTGTGGGAAAGCGTAGCCAGAGGCAGGGACATCTGTGAGAGTCCAGGCTGAGCTGGGCCACGTGAGGAGACAAGGGAGGACAAGGAAGAGGGGAGGAGGGAGATCCAGGGGCAGCAGCCAGGGGCCCAGGTACGAAGAGGGCGGGTAACCAAAATGGTAGGGTTATATAGGGAAGATCTGGGCTGGAAGGTAGGGGGCAGGGTGTGCCAGCCAGAAGGACTGAGGGATGCAGGGAAGACCCGGCAGCCCGTGGCCACTTTGATATGTTAAATAGGCACCTCAGCTCTCTGTGGTCTGAAACCTAACAGTGTGGACAGGGAACACTCTTGTCTTACCCTCACCCAGCCAGGGCATATATAGGATACAAGAAAACATCCCAGATTGGAGCTAGACACCAGCAGGCTGTCAACTGGATTGGAATTCATTAGACTTGGGAGAGAATGAACTCCCCGAGATCTCCCAGGGCTCGGTGTGGCCGGAACCACTGCTCAAGTCTAATTGGATGAATTAAGTACCCGAAGGCGCTGGCAGAACTTCTGCGCCAGGGGCACAGTGAGGCTGTGCCTGGCAGAGGCTGAAGCCCAGGGGAGGTGGAGGGAGGGCAGGGCACCGTGCCATCTCTGGCTTGAGCTCAACTGGATGCCTACATCCCGAACATCACAGCGGGGAAGATGCTGTGGGCAAAGCAGAGTCTGAACACAAGAATGAAATCGCGGTTTTTTTTTTTTCCATTTGATTCAGACCATGTGGACTTTTATCAAAGAGACCCTGACTGAGACCCCTCTACGCGAGTTGAGGGGCGACAGAGCCAGGTGTGGCGGTGCAGGCATAACCCAGCCCTAGCGGCTCAGAGTCAGTCTGGGTTACATAATGAGAGCCTGTCTTAAAAAGCAAATAAACAGAACAAAGCAAACAAAACCAAAACAACAACAACAAAGTAGCAAGGAAGCTTGGGATATGGCAGAGTGCGTGCCTGCCTGCATGGAGCCCTGGGGTTCAGGCCGAGCTGGGCACAAACTGGGTGTGGTGGCACAAGCCTGTAATCCCAGCATGTAGGAGGTGCAGGCCAGAGGACCAGAAGTTCTACGTCATCCTTGGCTACGTAGTAAGCTGGAGGGCAGCCTGGGCTACGGTGAAATTCCATCTCAAAAAATGCATACGTTAACAAAACAAAGAAGAGCCTGCTGTTGGAGCCCCCAGGTCTCTCCTGGTGACCCCTCCCAGATGTGACCCACACCTCGCAACAAGGCCACCTCTCCTGACCCCCAAGAGAGGACTGGAACAGCTGGCACTAGGGTAGGGTGTGATCATGCCCCAAATAGGTCACTTTTCCAGCGGTCATTCTTTTCCACAGTAGCTGACCCACAGACAGCTGGGAAACTGGCTGCCTCAAATGGGAGGGACCGCGTGTGTGACCAGAAGAGAGTGGGTGAGGTGGCCTTGACCCTGTCCTGCACATGAGGCAGGGACAGTGCCTCAAAGATCCACAGGGAGAAGACTACAAATGTAACTTGGGAAGATGAATTAAGTACTCAAAGACTCCCCCATACACACACCCACAGTCCCCGTACCCTATCCCTTCCTGTGTATCAATCACTTCTGTCCAATGCGCTTGAGTTCCATCGTTCAGATCTCAGAAGGCACAGGAAAGTTGGGCACTGTGGATGTGGCCTTTAATCCCAGCATTCCGGAGACTGAGGCAGGATGATGGAGAAACTAAAGCCAGCCTGGGTTAGAGAGAGAGAGACCTTGTCTTAGAACAAGCAGGGCTGGGGAGTGCTTGCTGAAGCCCTGGGGTTAATTCCCCACACTTCATTAACGGGTGTGATGACACACGTGTAACACGCGTGACCCCCATGCTCAGAAAGTAGAAGCAGGAGAATCAGAAATTCAGGGTGACCCCTAGCTACAAAGTGAGTTACATAGCCTGGGCTATGTAAGACAGTCTTATTTTTATTTTACTTACTTATTTTAGTTTTTTGTTTTATTTTTCTTTTTTAAAATTGTTTTTATTGAGCTATATTTATATATTTATCTCCACTCCCCTCTCTTCCCTACCTCCCCCCATTTTGTTTTTCAAGACAGGGTTTCTCTGTGTAGCCCTAAAAGTCGCTCTGTAGTAGACCAGGCTGGCCTCAAACTCACAAAGGTCTCTGCCTCCTGTCTCTGCCTCCTGAGTGCTGGGATTAAAGGTGTGCGCCACCACCGCTTGGCTCAAGATTCAATTTTTTTTTTTTAAAAAAAGATTGATTTAAAAAAGAATCAAAGAACAAAAAAATAAAGAAGAAAGAAAAAAAAGATTGATTTATTATGTACACAGTGTTCTGTTTGCATGTCTGAATGCCAGAAGAGGGCACCAGATCTCATTATAGATAATTGTAAGCCACCATGTGGTTGCTGGGAATTGAACTCAGGACCTCTGGAAGAGCAGCTGGTGCTCTTAACTTCTGAGCCATCTCTCCAGTCCCAAGACCCAATTTTAAAAACAAACAAAAAGTAGCCTAGCATGGCATGAAGCCCTTCAGTCGAACCCCAGCACCACCATTCCCCCCAGATTAAACCAAACGCTGTCCTGGCCACACCCCCACAGAGTCCATGTTGTAAGGGTCCTGAGGACCTAATGGTGTCCATCGTAAATCGTCCCCAGATGACCTTGCGACGAAACTCAAGCTCCTCCAGGAACTAAGGGGTTTCCCACCTGAACCTTGATTTGGGTTCTGCTAAGATCGCCTTCCCTTCTGCCTCAGTTTCCCCAGTTGTCAGATGACAAAAGGCCTCACACGCACCGGGGTGCTTATTTAGGGTTCTTCAGCATCTACCAGCCCTATTGTCCCTTTGCTGTCACACTTCCTTCAAGGGACAGAATAGGACAGTGGCAGTTTGGAAAGATTCAGGCCGCGGGTAGGAGTCGCAGACCAGGCAGGCTACCTGGCTCTGACCTTCCCTCAGTCAGAAGGACTTTGTGCTGCCATTTGTCCCTCTCCGAGCAGGCAGGAGCCAGCCCAAATTACCAGTCCCTTAGCCAGCTTCCCCTAGCCCCACCTTCCTCAAATGAGCCTTCCAGCCCTGTTGGGGGGCACTCCTGTGTTGGGAGATGGACGCAGTCAGCAAGCTGGTGCCCGGAGAGGAACGGAAACCTGGCCCTGACTGTCAAAGCAGGCGTGACCGGGGCTGAGTCTGGGGGGTGGCAGGCTGGCTAGGCTGACTCCATCCCAAGAGCAGGCCCGCCTAAGCAGCCTGCCGCAGGCTATTTTTACTCATGTTAGGAAACAGTGTGATTTATGTGCGGCCTGGTCCCCTTCAAGGCCAGATTATAAATACACCCAGCCCCACACTCTTAGTTCACTTGAAGAGAAAGCCCAGGCCCTGTCCCGTATGGCCTGGTTCCCACCTCAAATGCTTACCTCGGTCCCTCAGGCTTTAGTATAAGTGTGTTTATCAGCCAAGGCCAGGAAACCCCGTTGTTGGGGGGTGGGGGCGGGGACAGGAATAAACTCTGCTCACAGAGGGGTTAGAGATGTAGAAACAGGCTTTGGATTAGGATGTACAGACTAGTTAGGACAACAGAAGGGAGCCAGGAGCCAGGAAGGAGGTAGGAGTGGCCTACTGAGCCAGCATTGAGTCTTTTTCAAACTCCTCCCAGAAACTATCTCAAGGGGTTTTTGGACCCCGGAGTTGGTTTTACCCAGACCCTGTTCCTTCCTTTAGTCTGACCTTAGGCACCCTTCCATCTGCCAGCTGCGGTGGCTCAGGCCAGTCCTGTTTGTTTCTCTGATCCTTGGGGCTGGCAAGATGGCTCAGAGGGTTAGTACACTTGCCACCAAGCCTGATGACCTGAGTTCAATCCCCAGAACCTACAGGATGGACGGACAGAACCAACCCAGTGCTTCTGACCTCCACACCCATCTCACGTGACTGCCTCCACAATCACAAAATAAACAGAGGTGACAGAAGAACTTAAAAACTTAAAATTCACCCTCTCCTCTATAGTTCCTTCTGAAAATGGACATTAAGATGCCTTCTGGGGGAGGCAGCCTGCAGAAGTGCCACAGCTGGTAAAGGCACACGCTGCTGAGCCTAAAGACCTGGGTTTAATCACAAAAGCCCCATGGTAGGAAGGAGAGAACTGACTCCTCCCACTTTGTCCTCTGACCTCCACACATGTGGAGATGGCCGTACCACCCTCTACATGTGAACACAAAATAAATGAATAGAATACTATTTTTTCAAAAGCTGTATTTCTTGTGGGTTGATATGCATGACATTTAGGGAGGTCTGGATTGAACTAGGATGTTTCCAGGGCCAGTGGCCCTGGCTGACATTGGTTCCTTTTGATCCTTCCTTTCTGAAGTGGAGACAGCTGCCCTTACATCTCTCCACTTCCCTGCTCTGCCACCAGGAAGGCAGGCCCAGCTGCTTGTCCATCAGTTCAAGGGCTGTTGTGCAATATTACTTTAACTAGGCAAAGATGTGTTACTTTTGTTTCTGCTGCAGAAGGTTACTATGTAAAGGTGTGTTACATTGTTTATGCTGCGTTTGTTTAAGGACTAAGGATGTGTGTTTACTTATGTAGGGATGTATTGCATCTGTTGTTCCTTGCCTGCCTAAGGCACCTGACTGGTCTAATAAAGAGCTGAATGACCAATAGCTAGGCAGAGAAAGGCTAGGTGGGGCTGACGAGCAGCGAGAATAAGTAGGAGAGAACAGAGGAAGAAGAAGAGAGGAGGGAATGAGGGACAAAAAGCTAGGCGGCGGCAGCCAGTCAGACTCAGGAAGTAGTGAAAGGAAGATATACAGAAAGAAAGAAAAGTGAAAAACCCTGAGGCAAAATGTAGATAGAGAGAAACAGGTTAATTTAAGTTAAAAGAGGCTGGGCAGTGGTGGCGCATGCCTTTAATCCCAGCACTCCAGAGGCAGAAGCAGGCTGATCTTTGTGAGTTCAAGACCAGCCTGGTCTACAAGAGCTAAATCCAGGATAGGCTCCAAAGTTACAGAGAAACCCTGTCTCGAAAAACCAAAAAATAAAAAAATTAAAAAATTTTAAAAAAAATTGAAGTTAAAAGACCTAGCCAGAAATGAGCCTAAGCTAGGCAGAGCATTCAAAACTAATAAGAAGCCTCTGTGTCATGATTTGGGAGCTGGTTGGTGGCCCAAAAGAAAAAGCCTGGTACAAAGGACCACTGGCAAGACAGAACTCATTTTATCCCTACTTGGTGTGAAGACATGCCTCTTCAAGCACTAGTGGTTGAATTAATTCTTCGGGGCTGGAGAGATGATTCAATTTACAAGATGTTTTCCTGTGCAAGCACAAGGACTCGAGTCCAGTCTCCAGAATCCATGTGAAATGCTGGGTTGTGGGGAACGAGTAGATGGCTTAGTGAGTAAGAGCATATCCTTTGCAAGTTTGGACCCAAGTTCAAATGCCCTAGCTCTCACATGTGAAGCTGGGCATACACATGCCCAGAGAGAGACAGATCTCGAGGGCTCATTGGCCAGCCAGCCCAGACGAAACGGTGAGTGAGCTCCTGGCTCAGTGAGTGACACCCCACGACCTCCCACCCACCCCCACTCTCCCACCCCACCCTACCCCCATCTAAGGCAATAAGACTGAGAAGGATAGGATAGAGAAGGTTGTTGACTGACCCTGATCCGGCCTCCACGTGGCCACGCCATGGACACCGGCACCCACACACTCACAGGCATCTATAACTGGACATGCTGCAGAAGCCTGAGGACCAGAGTTTGATCCCCAGAGCCCACAGAAAGGTGGAAGGGGAAAAATCAACTTTGCAAAGTTGTCCTCAGACCTCCACACGCATGCTGTGGTACACTTGCCTACCCCCACAATAACAAATTCCAAACAAACCAAAGCCTTGCAACCAGCGGATGGCACACGCCTGTCACCCCAGCACTACAGAGGCTGCCGCAAGATCGAGAATTTGAAGCCAGCTTAGATGACACAGCAAGGCCCTGTCTCAAAGGCTAGGGTGTGGCTCAACAGAGAAGATGCCCCCATCAGATGGGCCTCTAGGTAGGTCTGTGAATTTTCTGGATGGGTGGATGTAGGAGGGCTCAGCCCACTGTGGGTGGCACCACCCCTGGCAGGAGGTTCTGGTTGTTAAACACAGCAGGTTGAGCTGGGTGACAGTGGTGCACATAATCCTAGCACTCGGGAGGCAGAGGCAGGTGAACTCTGAGTTCGAGGCCAGCCTGGGGGATAAAAAAAGCAGACTGAAGGGCTGGAGATGGCTCAGTGGTTGAGCACTGGCTGCTCTTGCCAAAGACCAGAGTTTGAATCCCAGCACTCACAGAGTGGCTCACAACTCCTGTTCTAAAGGATCTGATGCCCTCTTCTGACCTCCACAGGTATAAACACATGATGAACAGACATACATGCAACACAGAACATTCATCCCCTTAAAGTGAATTAAGATTTAAAAAAAAATTAGAAAAAAAAAAAAAGAAAGCAGGCTGAGCAGTCATGGGGAACAGGCCTGTCAGCAGCTCCATGGTTGCTTTCTCAAGTCCCTGCTTCAGCTTCCCTTAATGATGGGCTGTAAATTGCAAGCCAAGTAAGCCCTTTCCTCCCCAAGTTGCTT
This sequence comes from Ondatra zibethicus, assembly GCA_004026605.1. Taxonomy (NCBI): domain Eukaryota; kingdom Metazoa; phylum Chordata; class Mammalia; order Rodentia; family Cricetidae; genus Ondatra; species Ondatra zibethicus. Next base: position 874 of record PVIU01026700.1, on the reverse strand, counting down.
CTGGGCATGGTCTTTATCCCAGAAATAGAAAATAAACTGAGATTGGGGTGGTGGTGGCTCACACCTTTAATTCCAGCCCTTGGGAGGCAGGGGCAGGCGGACCTCTGTGAGTTCGAGGCCAGCCTGGTCTACAGATTAACTTCCAGGACAGGTTCCAAAGCTACAGAGAAATCCTGTCTCGAAAAACCAAAAAAAAAAAGAAAGAAAGAAAGAAAGAAAGAAAGAAAAAAGAAAACAAGCTGAGAGAGATCCCCAGCACCAATCAAACTGAACACATAACTTCTCAAAGAATATAGAATCTTCAAAGACTTCCTCAAACCTCTATTCTGTCATCTACACACACTGAAACCTCCTCACCACAGGGGGTCATGGACCACTTCTGTGTACAGAGTTCAGTACTAAGTAAGCACTTTGCAAACACTGGCAGAGAGAAGAAAGAAAGATTGGAGAGCATGGAGGGGGTGAAAGTGAATATGAAATGTTGGTGCAGAAGGAACCTCTTTCTGAGTATGGGAGGTAGCCACAGGCAGGTTGGAGCAGATGAGTGGGTGGAAAATGGGGTAATGGGTGAACAATGGTGACCAATAGAAAGGCTGGTAAATAGTGATCTATGAAAAGATGATAGATGGATGATGGTCTACAGAAGAATGATGTATGGGTGATGACTACAGGAGGATGGTGATGGAGGATGGACAGTGGGAGGATGGAGGATGGATGATGGACTGTGGGAGGATGGTGATGGAGGATGGACAGTGGGAGGATGGATGATGGACAGTGGGAGGATGGAGGATGGATGATGGACAGTGGGAGGATGGATGATGGACAGTGGGAGGATGGAGGATGGATGATGGACAGTGGGAGGATGGAGGATGGA
>PVIU01026699.1:0-21589 GCA_004026605.1 Ondatra zibethicus | reverse complement strand
TGGGGGTGGGCCTTGGACTTCCAACAGGGCAGGGCACCATGCCCTCTTTCAAGGAAGAAGGGGGAGGGAGGAGGGGTGGGGGGTAGTGGGAGGGGACCGGGAGAAGGGGAAGAAAGGAAAAAATTTTTTTTTTTATCTTTAATTATGTTCTTGAATGGAAAAAATAAAACAAAACAATGTATGGAAAAAAAAATAAAAAAAAAAGTGAAAAACTTCTTTGTTGTTTGACTGATTAGTGTAATATTATAAGTTGTAATTCTAAAATGTGTCATTATAAATAAATAGTTTGCTTTTAATAAATGTTGAATAAAATAAAAAAATTAAAAGTGAGTAAGTAAGGAGAGTAGGAGTGGGAAAATGAGTAAAATTCAGTACATGAATCCACTAAACAGACAATAAAACTGAAAGCAATGTGAAGCAGTACGCATTTCACTTTCAGTGAGGTGTCTTTAGATGAGAGGATGGAGTGAGTGTTACTTTTTCCTTTCTCATTGCTACTTTGTATATTAATATGTCTTGTCAGAGGTTTTTGATCTGCCCGGTTTCCTCAGTTGTTAAGTCCCGAAAGTCACACAGAGGTCTACATTATTTATAAACTGATTGGCCTAGTGGCTCAAATTTCTTATTACCTCTTATAAATTATATTAGCCCATTATTCTTGTCTATGTCAGTCACGTGGCTCAGTACCTTATTTGGCAAGGCAATCACATCTTGTTTATTCTGTGGCTGGGTCACAAATGCAGACTAGGACTTCCTTCTTCCCAGAATTCTCCTGTTCTCATTGACCTGCCTCTACTTTCTGTCTGACTGTCTCACTTATACTTCCTGCCTGGCTACTGGCCAATCAGCATTTATTTAAAATATAATTGACAGAATACAGACCATTGTCCCAAACCAAACATGTTCTCTGAACATATATCCATGAGGTGAAGTATAATTTCATGTCATTGTTTATGACATTCAGTATTTTCCATTTGAAAAATGCAAATATATAGTGCTTATTTGTTAAGTCCATGATTTGTAAAATCTGAAGGTTTCAAATATTTGGCATGGAGATCAAGTATATTTATAAATATATCCATTTGATACACACATAATATTTGCTTTTCGTCATCTCTGATTTTACCTTCCTTTCTTTGTCCAGCTTTCTCCGTCTGGACACAAGCACACATACAATGAGAAGGAAGCCCTCCCAGGATTATGAAAAGTACAAAAGAATAATTCCTTAAGTTTTTATCCCCCAATCCCAGTGTTGAAGATTGGGGGAAACAGGTGTCATCATTTACTGATCGTGAGGCTTAAGGCTAACAGACTCATACTTTCATGTCATAAGTGAATACAACTTAGAACCAATGAGGGCCTAAACACTAAATCGACCAAATTAGCCTTCATTAACCTGATGCCTGGATTATCTCAACAGGATAATACATCAAAACCTTTGGGATGCTTTTAATATGATGACTATAATTCTCTTTGGTTACATAATAAAAATCTTTGACAAAGCTATATATCAGTTTCTTTGGATTTAATCTATTAGGACTAGTATCAAAAGATTAAATAATTTGGGGATGAGAATATACCTTTAGATCTTCTCAAAATGGAGAATATACAATTAACAAAAGGATAATTATGGTTCGGAAAGAGAAGAAAGGGAATGAGCAGCTGTGGAGTAAACGGGACAAAGATTAAGAATGAAGTTCCAGGGGCAATAGTGCTCTGAACATCCAGGGAACTGGCTTAAAAAGGATAACAGTTTACCCTGACAGATGCTTCCTGCCTTATGAGCTGCAATATCCAATCATCATAAGCTATTTTGGTAGTAAGTATTTCAGAGGTAGCAATGAAATTCTGATTGTGATTGGTCCAGGAGAACAATAGGGACATCATAGAACCTTTATCCAGTAACTGATGAAGATACAGAGTTCCATAAGCAAGCACTGAGCTGAGCTCCTGGAGTTCAATCAAAGAGAGTAAAGAAGGATTATGTGAACAAAGAAGGGTCAAGATCATGATGGGGAAACCCACAGAGGAAGCTGATCCAATCTAGTGGGAACTCACAGAATCTGAACTGACTGCTGTGGAGCATGCATGAGACTAAACTAGGTCCTCTGAATGTGAGTGAATGTGAGTGGCTTATTCTGTTTGTGAGGCCCCTGGCAATTGGACCAGGATTCATCCCTGGGGCATGAACTGGATTTTTGAAGCTTATTACCTATGATGCTCAGCCCTGATGCAGTGAGAAGGGTCTTGGTTCTACCTCAACTTGACACGCCAAGCTTAAGTTGACTCCCCATAAGAGGCATTAGTTACCCTTTCTGAGGAATGGATAGGGGTTGAGGGGGAAATTTGGAAGAGGAGAGAGAGTTGAAACTGTAGTTGGTATGTAAAATGAATAAAAATATAATATAAAAATGTGAAAAAAATAAGTAGATCAAGTTTGATGTGCTTCACCCACATGGTAGCTCACAATCATTGTAACTCAAGTCTCTAGTTATCCAACACTTTCTTCTGTTCTCAAGGGACATACCACACATGTGGTACACATACATATATACAGGCAAAACCTCCATGTATAAAAATAATAAATTATTTTTAAATAAGAAAATAAAAGAGTTATTGAGGTAAGCTTCTGATGTGGAGCCCTGGTCTCTATACTCCATATGCAACACACACACACACACACACACACACACACACACACACACACACACACGTACAAAACCACACACAAAATGAACATACAAAACATATTTACATATAAAGCTTTTCTTAGTTCCATTAAATAATCTACAATATCGTGTTGGGTAGACAATATGAAACTTTATTCCACTGGTCTCTCCTGATTACTACTAGAAATATTTCAGTAGTGTGCTATTAAAAATAGCATCCCTCTTTGAAGTCTGTTCATATATCAGTTTATATTTATGCCAGTATTTGTTTTTCTGCTTGCTAGTCAGAGACTGTGCACACATGCCTTTTTCCTAGAATGGTTTTACTTGATATTTTGTGCTATCACAAAACATTAAACATAGTCCTTGAAAACTTCCTGGTAATAAAGTCACTCTTACAAATTTAAATTTGTTAATCTCAAACATACTGTTTGTTCCGATATTTCTTTCTCTTCAACATTAATATACTTATTTTCTAACTCTCTTTAAATAACAACTCATTTAATAGACCCAAGTTGAGCCTCCAAATAGTTCCTTTGCTGTCTACACCTTAAAGATTACCTCAGTGTATGCATCTCTTTCCTTTTCTAGCTAAAAGAGGAAGAAATTCCTTCAAATAAAGGGCAATTACTATATAGCCTTCATATTTATCAGCATTAACTGTTATTGACTTTTCAGTATTTAATATTTTTCAATTTAATTGGTATCATTAATATTTAGGCATCTAGAATTTTTCATATCTTAAAAATGCTATTCTTTGCCTTTTGCTGACTTCAATGGTAACAACATTTCTTGTGTCCTTTTTGTACTATTTTAGGATTCATTTTTAGATCGCTAGAATTCCTTGATGCTCAGTTATAGTCTTTCTTTTATATCCAGGCAAAACCATTTATATCCAGGACTTCACTCACTACAAAATATTAATGGTACCTAGACCTAATCACATTTTTATCTCACAGGCTGTCTCTTCCTACATTCAAGATGATTATACAAATGACCACAACCCAAATCTTGCTACTTTTTCCCTAACTTTCAATAGCTAAGAATGAAAATAAATGTGTCAATAAACAGAATAATGTGCACATGTGATCTGCAAACCCTAAACAACTTACCTACTTGCTTTACAGAGTGTACTATAGTACTATAGCTTACCATATACTACTCAATCTCCTATAAGTCAATAAAGTGAGTCTGAATCCATCACTTGGGTCCTCTGCCTTTCAACACAATTTTGTTTAAGTGAATGACATTATTGCTCATTTATGGTTTTATATAAATATAAAGCTTAATGTTCAGTCATGTAAAGTTCACTCTTTTACTTTCTGTATTCAGAGTGTCATCATATTTTATGTCCCAAATAATCCTAGAGTCCACCAGGTCATATATATTTCAATGCCATTATCATGTCATTATCATAGCCCAAAATTTGCAATCTTCCTCTGTCTGGTTCACGCATCTGAACTTCTGTCCTCCTCATAGCCTCTGTCTACTCTCATGTCTGCAACCTCCCTTTCCTTAGGAGCTGTAATCATATTTCCTTAGGAATAGTTAATAATGTAACAATTCTACTTTTCAGTAGATTCAAAATTATCACTGGACTAAGAAGAAATCTGTGCAGACCTTGCCAAGTCTCTGCATAATTCAGGTGTTCTGCCTTATCCCCACACTCTTTTCTTCCCTTTCTCATGACAGGCCTTGACTCTCTTTTTGGTCCTGGATAGATGTGCTGTAGACACTAAGAGACCATGGATGCAAGCCCAGACTACTATACCCAGCAAAGCTTTCTTTTACCATCGATGGAGAAAACAAGATATTCCAGAATAAAAAAAAAATAAGCAATACATAGCCACAAACCTAGCCTTACAGAAAATACTAGAAGGCAAATCACAACAAAAGGAAGCAAACAACACCCATAATATAACACAGACATCTAACAACCCTCCACCAGCACAACTCAAAAAAGGGAAACACACAAACTCTACTACCTAAAAAAAAAAAAATAACCAGTATTAACAACCACTGGTCATTAATATCACTTAATATCAATGGATTCAACTCACCTATAAAAAGGCATAGGTTAAGAGAATGGATACAAAAACAGGATCCAACATTCTGTTGTTAACAAGAAACACACCTCAACCACAAGGACAGACATTATCTTAGAGTAAAGGGTTGGAAAAAGGTTTTTCCATCAAACGGCCCTAAGAAACAAGCCGGTATGGCTATACTAATATCGAACAAGATCGACTTCAAACTAAAATCAATCAGAAGAGATGGAAATGTACACTTTAACTCTTAATAGGAATAATCAATCCATCAGGATGAAGTCTCAATCCTGAATATCTATGCGCCTAATATATATATAAAAGCATGAACATTGTAAAAGAAACATTACTAGAACTCAAAGCACACATCAAACACCACACACTAATAGTAGGAAATTTCAACACTCCTCTCTCACCAAAGGACTGGTCAACCAGACAAACTTATCAGAGAAATAGGTAAACTAACAGATGTAATGAATCAAATGGACTTAATAGACATCTATAGAATATTCCACCCAAACAGGAAAGAATATATCTTCTTCTCAGCATCTCATGGAACCTTCTCAAAAATTGATCACATACTCGGTAACAATGCAAACATCCACAGATACAAAAAAATTGGAGTAACCACCTGTGTCTTATTGGATCACCATGGAGTAAAGATAGAATTTAACAACAATTCCACCCCCAGAAAGCCTACAAACTCATGGAAACTGAACAGTCAACTACTGAACCGCCCCATGGGTCAAGGAAGAAAATAAAGAAAGAAATTAAAGTCTTCCTTGAATTCAACGAAAATAAATACATAACATACCCCAACCTATGGGACACTATGAAAGCAGTGCTAAGAGGAAAGTTCATAGCACTGAGTGCCCACATAAAGGCAATGGAGAAAGCACACATTAGTGACTTAACAGCACACCTGAAGCTCTAGAAAAAAAAAAAGCAGACTCACCCAGGAGGAGTAGAAGACTGGAAATAATCAAACTAAGGGCTGCAATCAACAAAATAGAGACACAGAAAACAATCCAAAGAATCAATGATACAAAGAGCTGGTTCCTTGAGAAAATCAACAAGATCGATAAACACCTATCCAAACTAATCAAAAGGCAGAGAGAAAACACTCAGATTAACAAGTTAGAAATGAAAAGGGGGACATAACAACAGATACTGAGGAAATTCAGAGAATCATTCGGTCTTACTACAAAAGCCTGTATGCCACAAAATTGGAACATGTAAAAGAAATGGACAGTTTTTTGGATAAATATCATATACCGAAATTAAATCAAGACCAGGTGAACAATTTAAATAGACCTATAATCGTGAGGAAATAGAAGCTGTGATCAAAAACCTCCCAACCAAAAAAAGCCCAGGACTAGATGGTTTTAATGCAGAATTCTACCAGAACTTCCAAGAAGAGTTAATACCTATACTCCTTAATGTGTTTCACATAATAGAAACAGAAGGGTCATTGCCAAACACATTTTATGAAGCTACAATTATACTGATACCAAAACCACACAAAGATGCAACCAAGAAGGAGAATTACAGACCAATCTCAGAACATTCTCAATAGTATACTGGCAAACCAAATCCAAGAACGCATCAAAAAATCATCCATTATGATTAAGTAGGCTTTATCCCAGAGATGCGGGGCTGGTTCAACATACAGAAATCTATCAATGTAATCCATCATATAAATAAACTGAAAAAAATCATATGATCATTTCATTAGATGCCGAAAAAGCATTTGACAAAATTCGATACCCCTTTATGGTAAAGGTCTTGGAGAGATTAGTGATACAAGTTTCATATCTAAATATAATAAAAGCAATATACAGCAAGCTGACAGCTAACATCAGATTAAATGGAGAGAAACTCAAAGTGATTCCACTAAAATCAGGAACAAGAAAAGGCTGTCCACTCTCTCCATATCTCTTTAATATAGTGCTTGAAGTTCTAGCAATAGCTATAAGACAACATAAGGAGATCAAGGGGATTTGAATTGGAAAGAAAGAAGTCAAACTTTTGTTATTTGCAGATGATATGATAGTGTACACAAGTGACCCCAAAAACACTACCAAAGAAATCCTACAGCTGATAAATACCTTCATTGATGTGGCAGGATACAAGATCAACTCAAAAAATTCAGTAGTCCTCCTATACAGAAAGAATAAAGAAGCAGAGAGGGAAATCAGAGAAACATCACCTTTCATAATGGCCACAAATAGCATAAAGTATCTTGGGGTAACACTAACCAAGGAAGTGAAAGAAATATTTGACAAGAACTTTAAGGCCTTGAAGTAAGAATTCGAAGAGGATACCAGAAAATGGAAGGATCTCCCATGCTCCTGGATTGGTAGGATCAATATAGTAAAAATGGCTATTCTACCAAAGGCAATCTGTAGATTTAATGCAATCCCCTTCAAAATCCCAACAAAATTCTTCATAGACCTTGAGAAAAAAATAACTAACTTTGTATGGAAAAACAAAAAGCCCAGGATAGCCAAAACAATCCTATACAATAAAGGAACTCCTGGAGGCATTACCATTGCTGAGTTCAAACTCTATTATAGAGCTACAGTAATGAAAACAGCTTGGTATTGGCATAAAACAAAACGTTGACCAATGGAGTTGAGTCTAAGACCCAGATATTAATCCACAAATCTATGAACACCTTATATTTGACCAAGAAGCTAAAATTATACAATGGAAGAAAGAAAGCATCTTTAACAAACGGTACTGGATGTCAACCTGTACGAAAATGTAAATAGATCTTTATCTATCACCATGAACAAAAATCAAATCCAAATGGGTTAAATACCTCAATATAAATCTGACCACACTGAACCTAATAGAAGAGATAGTGGGAAGTAGCCTGCAATACATGGGCACAGGAGACCATTTCCTATGTATAACAACAGTGTCACAGACAATAAGAGCAACAATGAAATAATGGGACCTCCTGAAACTGAGAAGGCTCTGTAAAGCAAAGGACACAGTCATTAAGACAAAAGGGCATCCTACTGAATGGGACAAGATCTTCACCAACCCCTCATCAGACAAATGTCTGATCTCCAAAATATATAAAGAACTCAAGAAACTAGACATTTAAAATTCTAAATAACCCAATTAAAAAATGGGGTAATCATCTGAACAGAGAATTCTCACCAGAAGAAGTTCAAATGGCAAACAGATACTTAAGGTCATGTTCAACTTCCTTAGCTATCAGGGAAATGCAAATCAAAACGACTTTGAGATACAATCTTATTCCTGTCAGAATGTCTAAAATCAAAAACACCAAGGATAACCTAGGCTGGAGAAGATGTGGAGTAAGGGGAACACTCATCCATTGCTGGTGGGAATGCAAACTTGTGCAACCACTTTGGAAATCAGTGGGGCAGTTTCTCAGGAAACGGAGTCATCTTACCTCAGGATTCAGCAATTCCACTCTTGGGAATATAAACAAGAGATGCCCAATCGTACTACAAAAGCATTTGTGCAACTATGTTCATAGCAGCATTATTTATAATAGTCAGAACCTGGAAACAACCTAGGTGCCCCTCAATGGAAGAATGGATAAAGAAAGTGTGGAATATATACACATTAGAATACTACTCAGTGGTAAAAAAAACAATGACATCTTGAATTTTGCATGCAAATGGATGGAAATAGAAAACGTTCTCCTGAGTGAGATAACCCAGACCCAAAAAGATGAGTATGATATGTACTCACTCATTAGTGGACTCTAGCCATAAACAAAGGACATTAAGCCTATAGTTCACAAGCCTAGAGAAGCCAAATAGCAAGGTGAACCCAAAGAAAAACATATATAGATCCTCCTGGAAATTGGAAGCAAACAAGACAGCTAGGCAAAAGTTTGGAGCACGGGGGTGGGGGTAGGGGTGGGGTTGGGGTTGGGGGATGTGAAGAGGGGGAAGTAGAAGGAAGAAGGGAAGTTCTGGGAAGAGCTTGGGGGAGTGGGAGGGTGGAGATGGAGGACGGGCAGATTTTGGAGCAAGGAAGAAGATATCTACACTAAGGGAGCCATTTTAGTGTTGGCAAGAGACATGGCTCTAGAGGAGATCCTAAGTGTCCATGGGGATGCCCCCAGCTAGGTCTTTGGGTAGCAGAGGAGAGGGTGCCTGAATTGGCCTTGTCCCATAGTCACACTGATGAATATCTTGATTATCACCATAGTAATTTCGTCCAATGTATGGAGATAGAGACAGAACCCACATCCACATCAGAGCAATGGACTGAGCTCCCAAGGTCCAGTTGAAGAGCAGAAGGAGGGAGAAGATCAGCAAGGAAGTCAGGCTCACGAGGGGTAGGTCCACCCACCGAAACAGTGTGCCTGATTTAATGGCAGCTCACCAAATCCAGCTACACCAGGACTGAACAAGCATGTGATCAAACCGGACTCTCTAAATATTGGCTGCCAATGGGGATGGATTTGGAAGCCATCGATAATGGCACTGGGACCTGTCTATTCTGCATGTATTGGCTTTTGGGGACCCTAGTTTTCTTGGATGCACACCTTCCTAGGCCGGGATGGAGGCGGGAGGGCCTTGGACTTCCCACAGGGCAGGGTACACTGCCCTCTCTCAAGGATAGAGGGGAAGGGGGGAGGGTTAGTGGGGGAGCAGGAGGGGAATGAGAGAAGGAGAGGAAGTGTCAGTTTTTGAATGGAAAAATAAAAAAAATTAATAAGAAAAAAAAAGACTCCCCCAAAATAAAATAAAATAAATGCGAATAATATGACATCAATGAATAAAAGTTTTTTGCATAATACCAATGAAGTAGTATCCAAATTAAATAAGTAGTTATGTATAGTAAACTAAAAGAAGTAGTTATTGATTCTATATGGGTGGTGAAAGAGAGAGCATACATAGCCACACTCAAACCTTCTATACTAGAAAGATGATAAGCAATATTAAAATTGCATAATGCTGTAACATAAACATTACTAGATTTAAAGAAGTCAAGATTCACTCACATTGCCCTATTTGTTGTTTGCACTTCAAATAACATTCCTGAAAATAGTTCTCTGTGCTCTCCTATTTAGTATTCAAATGGACCTTACTTAATATTAAATTTTTTGATGAACTACTAAGAATCAATTTAGGCTAGTGAGCAATACTAAAAACCAATATGGAGAGAAGTTTAGACGGTGTGTTCTCCCTGCTCCTTCTCCAAGGGTTTATTGCCTCTGAGGAGAAACAAGATTGCAGCTGGAAATAGGAAAAAATTCACTGTACTCAATGATAAATTTGTGCTGAAAGTTCTTAAATATTAGAGTGCTTCAAGAAACTCACACCATGAGGTTGACTTGTTCTTGCTCTCTAGAGGCCATTCTCCTAAAAAGAGATGATCTCATCCTTTGAGCTTTGAATTATTAAAACTTCAACATTCTGTATCTTAAATTCACTGAAGAATTTTTCTCCTTCCTGCCCTTGTGTATAAATGATCCTATGTTGGATGAAGAGAGAATCCCAGTTGATTTCTATGTACTTTAGATTTGAAGGTAAATTCATTTTTGTGGCTATATAATCAGATGTGCTGATTCAGTCATGAAATGATAGCACCATGGGGATGATGAAATGTCCAGTTCTTCCAAACATACCCACAATTTTATATATCTATATATACATAAATAAATATATATTATATGTATATATATGTAGTCTTGAAATCAAAATAAAATTAAACATAGGGGAATTCTAGTGTGATCAATCTATCAGACTATGTGGTTGGAACTCTGAAACTGGCATTGTGCATTTTTTCTTAACAATGAATGTTCAGAAAAATAAAAGCTGCAAATTCATGTTATATTAACCAAATTAAGTTTAGGAGAGATTCCATAGATGTGACAATCTACCACTGGTTTATTAAATTCACAACAGCTGTGGTAACCTGAAAACTAGGGTACTGAATAATATAGTCAGAGGGAGGAGATAAATAAACCAGATCCAGGACAAAATTTTGAAGCATGCAAAAAGAAGTATAGTAGAAGTTCATGGGATTACACCTCTCACATCTTATTTCTTCATTAACCTAGGGGAAACATTTATGGTTATTAAAGACTTCTTCTTGGCCAAAATCTTATATAAATCTATATTCTGATATAAAAAACAATAGAATAATATTGTAATTACTAGAAAAAAGTAACATATAGGGTAATTATCCCTGTTTTCAGGCAGAGCAACCCAATAGATTCCTTCTTGTTGTTTTTCTATAGCTCATCTCATTGCAATAATGGAAGCTTGGGTCAGGGTTTACAGAGGGAAAGGCCAGTTTACCTTGGGCCTGACATGATATTCTTTCAATCAGTCCTACAATAATAAACTTAATTCTGAAGTTCATGATAAAGACTGGAAATATATTGCTTATATTTGATGGATAGATGGCTTTTCATGTAAGTGAATTTAATAAGAATGTAAACAAGAGGAGGGATTTTTTGTTTTTGCTTTATCTTTTCATTCTGATAGATACATTCTTTAGGATATTTCACTAGAGCCCTGAATGTTCTCTTGAATTTTCTTGTCTTTCCTATTGACTGGTTTTATTAATTGTTGATTACAAAACTTTAGGTGGAAATATCCATGCAAAATATATCTGACAAATTCCTCATCCTGTAAGGCAATGATGACATGAATAATAATATCAATTATTGTTGGCAATATTGAATGTACAATATTTTATAAAATGCTTTGCATAAATATCTCCTTTAATTTTTATAAAATCCCACCACTTATACTCCAACATTCTCTACATTTTACACCTGTTGATAAAATTGAGCTTCATTCATCTTTTTGTTACTATTGCATATTTTCTTTTTCTTCCAGAAATATGACAATACTATCAGAAGCACTGCAGGACATCCTTCTAGTATGAAAACAATTTCCGATCTGAAAAACTAAAACCAAAAGAGATTACTGCTTTACCCTAAGATACATTTCAAAGCTGCTCGCAACTGAAGCTAAAGGTCTCTAAATATCAGAAAAACTCTTTTTGCATAGAGACAAATTTAATTCAATCTGCCTACTATTTAGTCTTTGAATTATATCAGAAGATTTTGTGTTAACTACATGAAATTTTGTTACTGTTTTTAGTTATTAGTCTTTCATGTGGTAAGTAATTTAGAACACTCAGCAGTCAAGCCAATGGGTTTAAACAATTGAAATGAAATTTAATCATTCACATACTGTGAAATCCATAGTTCAAGAAAGTACTAAATTTACATTGGTTTGGTGAACATGGAGCAACCACTTTCTTTCTTTCTTTATTAATTATTTACTTATTTGACAGTTTTTTGTCTTATTTCTCATTTTTCCCTCATAACTACATTTTCACAACAGTGGGAAAAATGTGTTTTAATCTGACTAGGTTTGAAATTCCTGATTTCACGTACCTCTTTGAACTGATCAATGTTATTTCATAGAAGATTCACAAAATCTTCCATTTTAAAGTTAATTGGCTAAGATTCACATTTTTGATTTAATTCTTAGAGCTGTTTGACTTCCGTGCTGAATAGTTGTTGGAATTGTTGAGTCTAATTAGGAGCAATTTGATGGGAACAATTAGTGCTCTATCATGAGTCTACCAGTGTCCCTTATTAATGCTCCACGGGAAGAGAGAACTGATAGCTGCTGTAGGAATATCAATGCCATCAGCTTCCAAGCAGGAATCCATGAGCACCCCAAGAAGCTATGAGTTACTGCCACATGCTTCAATCTCTTAAATGTGGAGTATAGTTTACCTACATCTAAGAAGTATAAACCTATGACACCATTAATTATTGTAAGTAGAACTATAGTTTAACCTGAACTTGTATCAAAGAGAGGTCCTTGTCATTCTGGAAAAAAGCTACCCACGATTCCCTTCATAGCCACAATCCTGCTTGGATTTCCTGAAGGTTTGTTTAAAAATTGCCTCTTATTTGCATGTGTTTTTATTCTCATAGAGTTCAGCAGTATAGGTTTGCCTACTTATGGGACTTTCTGGAAACTGATTTGCACATTATGGATGAGTGGCATCTAAATCTGTGAAATTCCTTCCTGCTACTTATGTATCAATTGAGTGCTACTTAATGTAAACATCACATTCCATGGGTGATCCCTGTTGTCACTGCATGTCTGTAGCACCATTCATGATCAATCTTGGACATGTTTCTAGTTCACATTTGCTGCCTTGCTTTAGCTTGTGAATTTGTTGAATCACTGAACATATTTATCATGTTGAACATTAATCCAACAGTTTTCCAAGTTGATGTGCCCAGCCATGGGTTAGTATATTTTCTTCATCCTTGAAAAGTCATGTCACTATTACTCACATTGATTTTCGCCAATCGCTGAATAGCTACCAGTAGGAGTTAACTCTGATCTTACCTAAACGTCTCTGCCTGAGATTGTGCAGCACTAACATTTCATAATCTTTTATATATTATCATTGGTGAAGAGGTTGCAAGTTCTAATAAGCATCACCTCAACCTTCTTCCATGCCCAATGGGGCTACATTGAACTGCCTATGAAGTGAAGGCTACTTTGAAACTCATCCCAAGGGCTGGAATTGCAGCATGAACTACCATATCCTGCAAATTATCTGATCTGTTACACATTTGACAATCTTTACAAATTCTCTTTTTACCAGATTTATTTTTTCCCTTTTTATTGTTTTCATTGAGCTATATGTTTTTCTCTGCTCCCCTTCTTTCCTCCTCCATCCCTTCTACCCTCTCCCATCATCTCCATGTTCCAAATTTACTGAAGAGATCCTGTCTTTTTCTACTTCCCGTGTAGATTAGATCCGTATTTGTTTCTCTTAGTGTTCTCTTTGTTGTCAAGTTTCTCTGGGATTGTGAATTGTAGTCTGTTTTTTCTTTGTTTTATGTCTAAAATCCACTTATGAGTGAGTACATATTATATTTGTCTTTCTGGATCTTGGTTACCTCATTCAATGTGATGTTTTCTAGCTCCATTTATTTGCCTGCATATTTCAAGATGTCATTATTTTTTCTGCTGTGTAGTACTCCATTGTGTAAATGTATATTTTTTTTTATCAATTCTTCAGTCAAGGGGCATCCAAAACACAGACAATAGATGATCTCACAGCAGCAAATCTCCCAATAAGGGAAAAACACATACAAATAGCATCACCAACAACGCAAACTGAAATATAGCTTGCTGTTAATTGCTTTTTTAACCTGACAAACATTGACAGTATTGTCTCACCTCCATATTTGCATGTCTTTCAACCTGTTTGGGTACCTAAGTTTTGTCTGTTGCACATAGTTATTCTGTCTTATCACATTACTCTTTTAATAATCATTGTTTTATAATGGAACTAAATAATAGAAAAGATAAGAACTTCTTAAATCAGTTTTTCAAAATTCCATATTAATTTTTAGCTCATATTTTTCATATTAAATGAATTATCTCTCCAATAAACTTCTTTTTATATGACAGTTAATTGAACCTATGACATATATATGTATATATATATATACAAATTCTGAGGTACCTATTGCATGAAAACTATCCTTTTTCCCACTGGCTATTTCTTATTTCATTATTATTTCATATAATATTTTATATGAGAATAAAATTGTTAGCATGTTTTACGTTTAACATATGCTTCCTAAATTTTTATTTAACACTTTTATTATAATTACAAATATGTAATCTCTGTCTGATAGCTTGGCTAACATCACTAATTCCATCTTTGTAAGTTTTCTTAGTATACACACTACATCTGTAGGGAAGTGCTGTGAAATACTAGTTGAAGTTGTGTTACATTTGTTTATGCTGTGGAACATTTGTTTAATGATGCAAAGATGTGCTGCGTTCTTTTATGCTGCATTTGTTGAACTCTGTGAATCTGTGTTACTTTGCCTGTGTAAAACACCTGATTGATCTAATAAAGAACTGAACGGCCAGTAGCTGGGTAGAGGAACCATAAGCAGGACATGCAGGCAAAGAGTAAATTGGAGAAATCTGGGAAGAGAGGATCAAGGAGTAAGAAAAGAAGAAGGGAGGACTTCAGAGGCCAGGCAATCAGCCACACGTCAAGCCATGGAGGGAGAAGTAAAAGGTACATAGAATAGAGAAAAATAAAAGCTGAGAGGCAAAAGGAATATGGGTTAATTTTTAAAAAGCTGGATAGAAATAAGCCAAGCTAAGTCTGGGCATTCATAAGAAAGACTGAGATTCCATATGATTTATTTTGGAACTGGGTGGTAGACCACCAAAAGAGCAAAGATTTAAACAAACAAACAAACAAGCAAAAAACAATGACAGGGAGGCCTCCACATTTTTATGTAACAATTTCATATGTTTAGATGATTGATGGGTTAATTGTGATCAGAGAAGGGCCAGCTGTGCTTTAGAACTTTCCAACTTTTTGTGGTTTGCTTCTGATACATTTAATCATTATTCACATGATTGAATAAAGCCTGCAGTACATACTTATAAGAGTTTAGCATTTTATAATATGTGCATACTGGATAGAATTATCTGTGTCTCTAAATATTTCATATTTCAGTGATAGCTGTGATCTTTTCAATCACCCCCAGAAAGAACGAAGTAAATCTCTGGCTATGGCTTTTTGTAATTATCTGCATTATTTGGTGAATTTTACACATATATATTAAGTCTTTTTGTGTTTAGTAATATGAAATTGAAGAATTTACTTAAATTATAAACAATAAATAGAAATGGTGTCTCAAGATAAAAACATCCAACCACCACAAAATGAAAGTTCCACAAAGACTTAGGCCAGCACAGTTCTAGTTGAAACTGAGACTATTGAGCAAAAGTAAAATTCATCAATAAGTTATCACATAGTGAGGGATATGTTCTTCAAATCAATGGAAAAATAGTAAACCAGTGAAAAGATTATAATATTTTATCCTTAATCTCTGGTATACATCTAATAATACCTAATTTTTCTGTTTTAACCATTATTTTTGAAAATAATAAAAATGATTTTCTGTGTTGAGTGTTTAAATATAGGTTCATTGTTTTTGACCTTTGGTCATTCTGTTTTTCTTAATGAGTTTGACATTTTTCATTAAAATACTTGATATTTTATTATCAAATATGATACTATTAAGACATTTAGATATGTTATTTTCCAACAGTTATCCTCACCTGTAATTTCTTTTGGTCTCTCTCTGTTGAAGTAGGGATATGCTCAGAAAACTGACTACTGTCTATTTGAAATTCTTTTTCATAATGATGGCAGCAGTGCCTGGAGGGTGCCCTTGGAGAAATGGTCTCATTACATGTAGAATTTGTTATTCTGAATTCTTACTCTTTTCTGAATTGTGATCCAATAATTATTGCATAACTCATGAGCTATCTGCTGTCAATGATTTCTCTGCACTGATTTTACTTTTTTCCTCAATGGAAAGGTTTGCCTGACATACCTTGCCTACCATTACAAAGAATAGAAAATTTCAAGGAAGTTGAAACATACAGACAAGTTGCACTCTTGAAGTTTATTTTCTTTATATACAGAGGGGAATTAATATATACAAGGTAATGCACATATACTCCACAAAAAGTAATGTAATTAGAATATATTTTGCTTTCATAATCATGGATTTAAGGAATGGATTTCTCAAATTATGAACAGTTAATTTCATTGTAGTATTTCTCTTAAAACAGGGGAATAGAGATTTATCATTTTTGAAAATGACAGGTTCTTGTAAAATAAAAGTTATTATATTTCAGCATACATTTTTTCCTTGAGAAAATAGTATTTATCCTGTCAATGGTGTAATATTGTAACTAATTGAAGCATGCCATTTCATTATATTTTGTAACATTGTTCTTTAATTAACACTTCAAAATCATTTGCAGGTTGAGCTAAAAATTGGTTTTATTTTTTAATGTGAAATATACAAAATTTTGAACTGCTATGTGTTTGTTACCCATGACGCTAATTAGTCCTAATCATTCTTCTGAATTTATACACATAGGGAATATAAAATAAAATTAAATGTGATTTTAATTAAAATATTTCAAATAGGCAGGATTGTAAAAAGATGTTTATTTATGTTCTTTAATGTATTGATTGTGTTTCTTGTCACTGGTTAAAAATAACTGATGAACCACAATTAAGGGCTTCACAGTACAGTTCACCATAGTAGAGAAGGAATAGCTGTGGGACAGGGAGATGGATGCTCCTGTGATATAGGTCTTGCCCTTTCTTGTCATCAAGAAAATTAGCTCATGAGAAGTTACCCCACACCTTCTGGGTGTGCTATCCCTTCTTAATTAAATCTCTTTTTAAATACACTCATAGAACACTAAGATATGCTTTCTCTTTGGAGATTCTAAATCTAGTTTAAATCTCCTTTCCTGTTACAGTGCTGTTGAAATTATTGATCTTACCTGGTTGTAGAATTTCATCCATTTTTTTTTTGCTTTGGCAAATTATGGGTATATCACTGTGTATGGAGTTATTATTGCAATAATAAAACACCGTGACAAGACAACATATAGAAGGAAAAGCTCATTTGGACAAGGGTTCCAGAAGAAGATGAGTCGTTCCTGGAAAGGAATCATAGCAGCAGACCACAGTTTTGGAAGCAGCAGCAGCAGAGATCACACATCTCAAACTGCAAACAGGAAGCAAAGGAAGGGAATGAATTTTTCAACTCTCAGATTTTATCCTCAGTTATGTGCTTCCTCCATCAAGGCGATACTTTCTAAGACTCTCCAAACAGTAGCACAAACTGAGAACTAATTGTTCAAGTGCCCGAAACCACCAGGAAACTCTCATTCAAACCACCACAATAGTTTTTAAAATTAAGCCCTTGTGGTTTACTGATTTTATTTTTTATTTTGGTATGTTTTGAGATGGCTCTTGTTCATCTCAAATTTTATTGATCTGAGAATATTTTCTTTTTATTTTGGTTAATTTTGTGGAGTATTTTATGTTTCTCTTTTTCAAGAATAAAGTCTTAATTTATTTGATTATTTGTATTTTTTGTTTTAAGTTTTATGTGTTGAATATCTAGATCACTAATCTATGCTCTGGTATTAGTTTTTTCTATCTACTATTTTTGGGTTTGCTTGTTCATATTTCTTTCAGATTCTTAGGAGGTATCATTTAGTTATTTGTTTCCTTTTAGTTTACAAATTTTTAATGTTATTATTTCATTGAATTTTTAATGTTTTATTGTGTGGTGTGTATGTGACTGAAAGTGCTATTCCATTCAATGGAGGTCAAAGGACATTCCCTGGAGTAAGTTTTTTCTATCCATCTTTGCAAGGATTCAGATCATCAGATTTTGGGAATGATTGCCTTTACTTTCTGAGACATCTCATTATCGCATTATTTTAAATGTTTAGTGTAGTAACTGATATCCAGACTACTGTCATTGTATTAAAGGGATTTTGATATATTACCTTTTTCATTTTCATTTTATTTTAGGATTTTTAAAAGTTTCCTCTTGATTTCTTCACCAGATACCCTTTAACTCAATAGTGTGTTGTTATAATATCCATGAGTTTGTGCATTTTTTGATTTCTGTGTATTTACTATTAATTTTATTCTTTATTTCATTGTGGTCAGATAAAATACAATAATTTCAATTTTCCTATATTTATTGAAATTTGCTTTGTGGTCAATGATTTATGATCGATTTTAAAGAAAATTCCATGGATTTCTAGGGAAAGTCATGTACTCTGAACACACAAGCTGATGCTCTGGGGAGAGTTGCTCAATAAAAGTCCTCAGATGGTGTGTTCCATATGACTGAAGGCAGGAAGATGGAGAATCTGCCCAGAATGTGTGAGTCAGAATCCTGCAACAAAAGCACCAGAAGTCCTGGTGTAGTGGGATTGATGTCCCTGGGATATGTAGGGGGAGCGAGGGTTCCATTATCCCCATGAATAATGGAGAGCCACAGGAAGAGTGGATTTGGGATGCTCCAAGGGAATGGAGTCAAAAGATCTATAATTTTTTTCTGACAGAACGTGTTCTGGCATGTGTTTTAAGTATTTCAAAGTTAAAAAACAATAAAACAAGGTTAACCGAGAGAGCTATTGGGTTTCAAACAGTGGAAAATACACCCTAACTTGTATATAGAAGTGACAAATATCCAATAATCAAATGCGTTTTTCATCATTTCAACAATATGAAAAACGTGAACAGTGTTGGAAGGTAGAATAGACTTTCTGCACTCAGTGACTTTCCACCACTGTGTTTAATTTTCTGAGCAGGCCTGGAGTCGGAATAGTGGGGTATCTCTTCTGATGACCTAAGAAATGCTGGGCACATTGTGCTAACTCCACCTTTCTCTGATGAATAGGAACCTTGTCCCAGAAATTTTGGTTCACTTCTCAACTTCCTAAAAGAAAACAAAATTACGCACAAATTATTGACTGGGACAGACTATCTTACCCCTTCCATATAGTTTTTAGTGAATAGACATAAAAAGGGTTATCAGGAAACTTTTTGTTAGAGTAGCAAATTCTTATTTTGTCTATAATAAAACACTTCTTTACCATGAATTGCCAGACCATCCTGTGGATCTTCTGCCCTGAAAATTTAAAGCTGTTTAACAAGTGTATTATTTTTAAATCCTTTGATACCAATTTTGAAGACATTTCTTAATATCTTGACTTTGTACACTGTAGATTCGTTCTGTGCTACTCAGTGATCCTATGCAGTATTTTCATTATTCCATTCACTTTCGGGGATTTTGTGATTTTTACTCTGATGTGAATAATAATTTCAATAAAAATTGACCAAAATATGAAAACTATCTTTAGATAGTTTTCATGCCAAAGTGATCTAGTAATTTAATAAAGACTATCTTATGTGCTGTTCCTCCCATTCATACTTATTCTTCAATATGTAGCTCATTCATTATCTTTTTGATATAACCAGGTTCAATTCTAGATGTTCCTTGGCAAAGAAGATAGTTTGAAAATTTCCTAGCATAGGAATAGATAGGAGCTGTAGGCATCCAGGCTCCTGGGACTGACACAGGAATTAAGTGAATTCAGTGTGAAAGATGCTAGGTCACAGCAAGAGATGGGGACAGACCAGGACATAAAATGGTCACTAAAGGAGTGTCCCTGTGCCTGCAGTGAAACTAGAAGTGACTATTGCCTCTTCGCATTCCTCATTTGAAAAACACCCATCATGTAGACAGTAAAAAACAAGAACAAATTAGATGGTCACAGAAATGGATATTTGGTCTGTCCATGTTGAGTTTGATTTTCTGATGACATGATAGTCTGCTGCTTCCTCTGAAATGTTGGGGGTGTAAGTCAGTGCATCTGCAAATTCATCCGGAAATGAAGAAATGGCCTAGATAAAATAAAAGTAAAACAGCATTGAAGTTTGTACTCTAAATCAAAAGTGTATTTTAAAAAAAACCTTTATCTGTAAAAATCATCCACACAAATTTTAGCTCAATAGGAATGTAATTAATGAGGCAATATGATCAGTGTGATGTCTTCAGATAGCAGTGGTATGCTCCATGTGCCACAAGGCAGAGAGAAATAATTTGGAGTTTGTTTCACTCTGAAGAACAGATAAGTATTTTAGAAGACAGATGTTTACTATGTGCTAAATATTATATAATGTACAAATGTATCATACATCTCATGACTCCTCACTGATATATGCAACATCCATGTTTCAATACATAAGTTAGAAAGAAAATAAAATAAAAACAAGGATACATAATGAAAAATTAATCTAAATATTATCGGCACATTCATGAGTAGGAATATTAAAATTGTATCTATATTAAATCAGATATATATTTATATCCAAAATTAAACAGGAATATTCATAGAAATAGCAATAGACATAAAACAAAGCATGTAAATATTTACTCCTCAAAGAATGTGTTTAACATTTGGGGAAACACTTTAGGAGATAGCAGGAATATTACAGTTTTGACATCTGTCTTAATCATCCCCTCACCCTAACCCCTTTTTACATATGTGCTACTCATGGGATAGTACAGCCAACCACTTATGCATGTGTAAAACATTATGCAGTAACAAGGTAGTGCCAAAGAACACAGACATGGGGATATATTGAAAGTAAAATGGCTGGCTTGGGGTATTTGCAACAGTGCTAAGAATCAAACACTGAGCCCCAAGCACGCTAGACAAGTGCTCTGGCCCTCTGCCCCATACCCATGTCTTGTAAAGTGATTCTAATGTTCCACAGGCCACAGCATGTAACATTCACCCAGAAAGAAATTTCCACAGATTCATGGAGGGAAGGCTAAGATGGTCAACAGAGCTAACCATGACTCAGGTAGACTCCAATGTGCAGGAGAGGGAGGGCATTATAGTAAGAATTGCTCTGGGTCCCCCACATCCTTGCACCTCTAGAATTATCAGCTAAAGATCCTTTTAAGGAAATCTCCAGGAAGAAGGAAAGTGTGAGTAAATCCATGTTTAAAAGACAGGAGAAGGTTCTGGCTATTACAAACAATGCTGCTATGAACATAGTTGCACAAATGCTTTTGTAGTATGATTGGACTTCTCTTGGGTATATTCCCAAGAGTGGTATTGTTGGATCCTGAGGTAGGTTGATTCCCAATTTCCTGAGAAACATTGGAGAAGGGAATAAGATATCTACATTAAGAGAATCATTTTAGGGTTGGCAAGATACTTGGCCCTGGGGATCCCAGCTGTCCACGGGCATGTCCCCAGCTAGGTATTCAGGCAGCAGAGGAGAGGGTGCCAGAACTAGTCTTGTACCATAGTCACATTGATGATTATCTTGATTACCATTATAGAAATTTCATCCGATGGATGGAGATAGAGACAGAGACCCACATTCACATCAGAGCAATGGATTGAGCCCCCAAGGTGCAGTTGAAGAGCAGAA